>CM076976.1:32100652-32164996 GCA_039105355.1 Benthosema pterotum
CAATCGAGGATCAAGTGGGTATGGGCCGTGTTGAACGTGCTGTTGGCCTGTGGCCCCACTGTAGAGTGTGTGCATGTGCACATCATGCTACCGGGGGGACCGGATGGTTTTCCAAATCACCCAAATCACTGAATGCTCCTTAAAAGGAAATCTGATCTTTTTTCTTTTATCAGTCACAACCTTTTTAAAACAACTGCGATGTTTTTTACAAACAGTTGTAAAAACAGCCTTTTTTTTTAAATGGTCGCGACCTTTTTAATAAAGTTAGGAGGTTAAGGCCTAGGTTCAGGCGTATGTTTTATTGGGGTTACGCTAAGGGCTAAGGGCTAAGGGCTAATGGCTAATGGCTAAAACAACTGTTTGGGGAAAAAAGGTCAGGGTTTCAGACCTCTAAAAAGTAAACAGTCGTGACATTTTTAAAAATGGTCGCCGTCCCAAAATGATCTCAGCGTCTCCTTAATTCACCGACTATGCAAGTTCAACTCGGTCGAAATCAGTGATCTGCTAGCTTGTCGTTCGGCTATTTTTAGCAAACACTGAAACCTTAAAACAGGGGACTGACTTTGAGAAGCAAAGTTGGTTTGAACAAGTCCTGACTCCATTTGTAGCTCTGAAGCAGATGATGATGAAGTCACATAATTATATGATGACATCATCAGCACATTGACACATAATTACAGAGTAGTGGTATCTTTTCTTTAAAGCTCATGCTATCTGTGCCCCCGCCCCCCCTCCCCCTTCCAGGGTTACAGCGAACCAGGAGCTCTGTACAGTGAACACGAGACCATGGCCTCCGCCCCCATCTTTGGCAGTCCGGCAGGCGTTGCGGGTAAGAGACTTTTTCTTTTTTCTTTTTAAATCCAGCCTCACCCCACCCAACAACACACATGCACGTCGTTGGCTTTCATCTAAAAAGAGACCAGGGCAACCCAGAAGTCTCTCTAACTCACTCTCTCTCTTTCTCTCTCTCTCACACACACATGCACATCCGCAATGACTAAAACAATCTCCCCAGGATTTTAAAAGCTCAACTAAAAGCAAAGTGTATTGTAGCAGGAGGTAGCATTTTTAAAGTTGTGTTTTAAAAATGAGGCTGTCTGTCGAAGGTAGAGTGGGAGTTTGTACCACGGTGTTGTTCCCATAGAAGGAGAAAGCTGCTTCTCCGTGTTTTTTTCCACGCTGTCGGCCTCTAGAAGCAGAAAGCTGCTTCACCGTGTTTTTAGTTTGTTAAACGCCGTCGGCCTCTAGAAGCAGAAAGCTACTTCTCCTTGTTTTTAGTTTGGTAAACGCCGTCGGCCTCTATAAGCAGAAAGCTGTTTCACCTTGTCTTGTAGTTGCCATATTTTGGGGCACAGCGAGCAGGTCAGCAGTGGAAGAGTTGAGGGGCAGCTTGGGACATACTGTATTTAGGCAGGGACATGTTGCAGGTGGCGGTAACTTACCGTTGCCATAAGGTTTAGACCAAACACCTAAAATGTCAATCAGTTCCGGTTCAAACTATATAGTAAACATCTCCTAGTTTTCTCATTGCACAGTAAGGGAGGTGGGTCATCCGGATGGTAATAGTTTTTGGCATATTTAAGTCAAATTAAGCTGTAATCAAGCCCCGGATATCATGTTTTGAGCAGCTTATGAGCAATAGGTTGCGTTGAGGTTTTAGGTGACGATGATCGAACGTTAGATAAAAATGCTAATTAAAAAAAAAAAATGCTAATCCTAATACTTGATTCTGATTGGCTGGGTGTAAGTAAACTGCCAACCGCGTCACATTTAGTAGTATCACTCCGCCACCCCAAACTGGCTTTTTTGTTGTTATGACATCTTGTGGAAGGTGTGTTGTTTCTACTGCTGGTTGGCCGGGAACTGCTTACTTGTAGTTGGGAAGTACTTTCTTTAGCTGTGTAACTTACAGACAACATTGTGAATTATTCAGACTTTTCAGGTTGCCATAATCCTAACAGTTAGAAGAGCAATAAGCCAGGTCGCAGGTGAACATGGATTTTACCCCGGTGAAGGTAGAAGCCTACGCTTCACGGCGGTAAAATCCACAGTAACCCGCTCTGCCTCGTGGCTTACTGCTTGATCATCATTTTTTGAAAGACTTGTGAGACTGTTATACAGTGATCAGACCTGACTCTAAAGACTGTTTTCATGCTGAAGTCGGCGTGTGGAAAAAATAGCCGGTTACCTTGAGCTTGTAAATCACGCTCGCACGAGGGGACACGCATACACACAGGTATATCAGATGCTTGATGCATAATAATGGACCTTCTTATAGCAGCGTGTTGTTGTGGGTGACTGTGACCTCTCTCTCTCTCTCTCTCTCTCTCTCTCTCTCTCTCTCTCTCTCTCTCTCTCTCTCTCTCTCTCTCTCTCTCTCGCTCTCTCTCTCTCTCAGCTCTCAGTCACTGCGGGTGGGACTCTGTCTTCTCCACAGAGAGCCTATTCCATATTTATGCTTAGGTAGCTCTGGGATGAGGAGAGGGAGGGTGATCAGGGAAGGAGCCGACACGCGAACAGGGGGAGGGGTGTGTGTGTGTGTGAGAAAGAGAAAGAGAGAGGGGTTGAGGTGGGACACACGCACACACACACAGGCACACACAGGCACAAGCACGCACGCGCGCACACACACACACATACACACACACACGGTAGAGATCATTCATGCGTGAACGAGGCTCTCTAGGTCTCCTCTGGGATTACGGTGGCCTATAGCCTCTCCCGAGCTGAACTGTCAGAAGTGTGTGTGTGTGTGTGTGTGTGTGTGTGTGTGTCTGTGTCTGTGTGTGTGTGTGTGTGTGTGTGTGTGTGTGTGTGTGTGTGTGTGTGTGTAAGGGGAGGGGAGGGGAGGGGTTACCCACAGAGCGTTTATAATGGGCCCAATTTGTTGTTGTTTTGCGTCCGTCCATATCGTCCGTACGTCCATCCGTACGTCCATAGCCATATACAGCACAGCTGCTGCTGGAATAAAAACAGAGGACCTAGACCCACTCGGACAATCTCAACAACAGGTAGACATGGAATCGGAAATTGAGTATGATGATTTTATAAACCAAGAAGCAACAACAGAGGCGCACGCACACACATCATGGGCGCATATACAATTAGGAGGGAATGGTGATACCATGCTGCTCCATGATGTATGAATGATGCTCTATTTTGGCCTCGGTCAGGACAATAATACGCGGCCCAGTGTCTTTATTTTCTTTCTCTCTCACTGTAGAACTTCCTTTGGTTGTCTATGGTGCATTGGTGCTGAAGTTTCAAGGGACATTATTAGTGCCAAATGGCTGAAAGTCTCCATGTCCTACCTGGACTGTCTGTTGGACAGTGTTTCTGTTATATTGGCTGCAGACTGCAACAGGACAACTGTGCTATTGGCTGCAAAATATACTGTACTTTTACAGTATATTTCTGGAAATGTCAATGTCCTTTATTTATCTAACTGGCTGAAAGTCTCCATGTCTTACCTGGACTGTCTGTTGGACATGATTTGTGTTATATTGGCTGCAGCAGACTGCAGCATCACAACTGTGTTATTACCGCAAATGAATATGGGGCATGGACATTATTTATGCTGAATGGCTGCAAGTCTCCATGTCCTACCTGGCCTGTCTGTTGTTGAACATTATTCATGTTATATTGGCAAATACTGTAGGTCCCTACCCAATCCTTGTAGGGGGGCCCCAGGTTTTTCAGAAACGCCAGTGACCTTCACCATTCAAATATCCATCTAGGGAGTTTCGGAGACGAGACTCTCTCCCGTGGGAAACAACAGTTGCCAACGAAAACACTTTTCAAACGCTGCAGTGTCTGAGAAGACTGCAACACTATCAAACCGTCAAGGTCTTCACCCTCCCTTCTGAAAGAACCTGCCAGGAGCTAGAGCTCTGGCTAGTGAGGGAGGGAGGGGAGGAGAGAGGAACAATGTGTTTAATGTTATTACATTGCTTTTACAACATATACACCGTCATGGCTGAAAATATTGGCACATAAAGACCCAACAACTCCAAATGTCTGCAAAATAACTTGAAATTGCCGAAAGTATTTGGCGTCTCAAATTCTTCATTAAACTAATAATAGTACAGAAACTTTGTTTTATGATCAGAACGTAATATTACATTTTAAATAGTAAGTCATATAGCAAGTAATATTGTGTTCAGCTGTAGATTCTATGTTGGCATGTTGGTCATTCTGTAGTCTACTAGCTGTAGATTCTATGTTGGTGTGTTGGTCATTCTGTAGTCTACTAGCTGTAGATTCTATGTTGGTGTGTTGGTCATCTGTAGTCTACTAGCTGTAGATGCTATGTTGGTGTGTTGGTCATCTGTAGTCTACTAGCTGTAGATTCTATGTTGGTGTGTTGGTCATCTGTAGTCTACTAGCTGTAGATGCTATGTTGGTGTGTTGGTCATCTGTAGTCTACTAGCTGTAGATGCTATGTTGGTGTGTTGGTCATCTGTAGTCCACTAGCTGTAGATGCTATGTTGGTGTGTTGGTCATCTGTAGTCCTCTAGCTGTAGATGCTATGTTGGTGTGTTGGTCATCTGTAGTCCTCTAGCTGTAGATGCTATTTTGGTGTGTTGGTCATCTGTAGTCTACTAGCTGTAGTGTAGATTCAGTTATTTCTTTTATTGAAGATGTATAGTTTCTCTGGCACAAAAGGGGGAAATAAAAACAATGATAATAAACAAGTATATGCTGTATCTCCTGAGCCACAGTCACCCCACACACTAACACCAGAGCATGTTTTTTGTGAAATTACACAATTCCATAATGCCATGTCCATTTTGTGTTGTGCCACAGGGAAGCCTGCAGAGAGGGGACCGCAGTACCCGTCTTCATTTGGGACACAGGTAAATACCCAAGTAAAACTTTGTGACTCAGTGTGGAATATCCTTGTCAGCTGTTCTTTGGTGTTCCCTGCACTTTTTAAAAATCCAAATATGCCAGCCATTAAAACCCAGGAGTCTGCACCTCTTAAGGGCTTTTCACACTGGGAGTAATAAATCACGCCTCTAGTTCATTTTCAATGGGACCGGCGTTTTGTGCTTAAAAGCACCCCGCGATAAACATGCGCGTGACAAGGGCCGAAATCGCACGGCATCCATTGATTTTTGTTGTGTGCGGGCTCGTTGCATGCACGCCCACAGTTTATTGTTATTTCTTTTTTTTTTTATATATATAAATTTGTTTATTGGGTTTTCATAGAAGCCTTGGATAAAAGAGTACAGGAGCAAGATGAAAACAATAGTTTCTTTTCATAAAGATAAAATATTACATTTCCATGATTTATTTTAGACATCAATTCTGGTGAGCTTTTTATTCACGCATAGCAATTATCACCCAGTCATCAGGTGAGGGGCACAGTGGAATCTCTGCGATAATGTGGGCATTTATCACCACCCGTCTGTAATGCCCTTTAGAGTGTAGCTTTGCTCCAGAAAACAGCAATGTTCCGATCGTCAGCAAAGACCGCCAAACACTCTCTAGATCTAGTTCTCTAGGGTACAGCTTTTTAGTCGGCAGTGTGTGTTGTTCATGTGGTCTAGGTTTACTACCATATGGTTTCATGTTTACACTCTCAAGAGTTAAAATATTCATCTGAATTAGCAAGAGAATGTAAAAGAATGGTCAATTTTCATCTATGTTTACCTGTTTTGTTTGTGAAATCCAGCCTGGAATTGTGGACAAAAGCAAAAGAAATCTTTAGTTTTGGGTCTGTGGGGCTAATATGTCATCAAATGTTTGTCCGTCACTCAAATACTGAATAAATTGAGGGCCCTGGTGTCAAAATGGTTGGTCTTACTCTTACTTCTATCTTGAAATTAAATTAATATTACACAGACTTCAGTTCAGCCTTTAGTCTTGGCCCTCTACAATATTTTATGTATCTCATTTGGCCCCTTGGGAAAAATAATTGCCCACCCCTGATCTAGATGTTATAATGGAGGTGAAAGGCAGTGTGTGTTGTCCATGTGGTCTCTAGGTTTACTATAGACTTATAAGAATATAACAACAGCGATCCAGTTTGATATCAATAACAAGGTTATTGTAAATTTATTGGATTATGAGTGGCGGAACCTTCTGTCACATGGGTGAGTTGTGTTAAAAGTAGTTGATCTACAACCTCTCTCTCTCTTCCTCTCCCAGCAGGGTTACAGTGACATGTCTATGTCCAGTCCTGATTCTCTCTCTCCATCGGGCATCAAATCCAACTCCCAGTTCTACTCAGCGTATCCCGTAGCCGGCTCTCGCCGGAGACCCGCCCCGCAGGACGGCCTGGGTAAGAGAGATCTTGCTTTCACATCGGTCTGCTCATTATGTGGCCCAACAATGCATGCCAAAATAAATGGAACATTTACATTTAAGTCCATTCAAGTCTAATTTTAATTACTTCCTGAAAATTAAAATGTGCTGCGTGGTGACGTATCCACTGTGGCAGCAAGAAAACCCAATAGAAATGAAGCTCACAGTTTGTGGTTGGTTTAGAACTATGGTAAAACATGTATATGTGTTGCGTATATGTTAGAAATACTGGCCTGGCGTTCCCTGTCACTTTGTTTACAAACTAAAATGCACATGACCCCAGAGGTCGCATAGCCTGATTGCTTCTCTGATTGGTTCTCAAACTAAGCTCTGTTTGCAGTTGAAACTCAAACTTAGGGAAATAAAGAAAATGCACCTTTAAACCGTGCAGTACAATAACTTGCACGATAAAACTACGTTCAGATAGTGGGAAATAGTAGTAGTTTAGAAGTTTATATTTAATCTGTGTGGCGGAGCGTCACTTCTCCTACTGATGGTTATAAAAAGATCACCCAGAAATCTCACTTCTGCTTACCACTGGAGAAAGGAGGAAAAACAAACACACACACGCACGCACACACACACACACGCACACGCACCCGCACACGCACCCGCACACGCACACGCACCCGCACACACAGTGCTCAGGGGTAGAATCACCAGATGGTAACCGCAAGGTTGCCGGTTCGAACCTGGGCTCCCCCCAGAGTTAGTGTCCATGTGTCCCTGAGCAAGACACTTAACCCCTTAATGCTCCCAATGTCCTCTTCAGTACCTTGCATGGTTTCTTCCGCCATTGGTGTGTGAATGGGTAAATGGGATCTACTGGGATCTACTATCTATGTAAAGCGCTTAGGATAAAGGCGCTATATAAATGCACCATTTGCCATTCACGCAAACACCTCAGAAGAGATGTCACCCCTGAGCTCCAGTTTTGTGAAGTAACTATAAAGTAGAATTACTTCCAGTACTTTTTTTTTTATAATTGACCGGGATGTGCCACGACAGTCTCTGTGGCCAAACTTCCACCGGAAGTTCCATGAAATGCAGGGCATGGACCAGCTCATGACTAAAACACCATTATTGCGATACTTAATGGTTATTATTACACCATGAAGTATCACAAGGCTGTTGACCGTTTCCTGTCTGGGAACCAAATCTCACCAGACCTCTGTTACAGAAACTATACCCGCCGCTGTTTAAACGCCTCACACATTGAAAAGTAAGTCATTAGAAAACATGTCATATGTCTTCTTTTATATTCCTGAACCAGTTATATTACAAAAGTTGCGAACATTCAGAAATAAAGTTTGCCTACAAGCTGTCCAGCAGGCTCCCACCCACTGCCATGTATTTTTTAAGGGATCAAGCAGTCCACGAAGTGGACCTTGATCCCTTCTTGTTTTTGTCTCTTTTTTCCTCCTTCCACCAGAAATAGCTGTTCTGGCTGAACCGTGCAGTCGGTTTTCGCGAAAATTGGTAATCTGGTAGAGGGTGATGCCAAACGGTGATGATGCGAAGCCTGTGACCACTGGTCAAATGGTGGCGCTATAGCACTCAACTGAAATTGCAAACTTTAAACACTCATAACTCATGAACTGCTCGACTCTCAGAAATGTAACTTATATTCACTTATGCGTCTGCTTATGCCGAACAACTTTTGTATTCTTACTTTTGACCTCTGACCTTTAGATGAACCGCCATCTTGAATTATATGTAAAACAGTTAAAATGTCTCTTCTCCTACAATCTTTGATCAAAATGCATAACAATGACCTACACATGAACTTTGAAGCCATACAAACATGAAATGGGTGTGAATTTTGTTTTCAGTGAAAAAAATGATGTTTTTACGAGCCAATGAAAATTGCTTGTTTGTGAAAATTCTTCTATTATCCCTAATCTACACATGCAAAGTAATCTGTTTATGAGATTTTACAGTTTGGTAGAGGGGGATGCCAAATAGCAGCAAAACCAGTCTTACTCCAATTGCTCAAATGGGGGCGCTATAACAATTCTTGAAACTGAAACATTTGAAAAACCATAACTCGGGCCTCGTTTGGCCAAAAATCATGGGACTTGTTTCTACATGTTCCTTGATTCATGTGGAACACATCTGTAACATTGACCGGTAAGCTCCACCCCCAGAGTGTCTGCCATTTTAAGCAGTTTGAAAAATGCTCATGCCTGATTTTCTGGCTGGATTTTTGATTTGCACAACAAATGTTTGTTGTACAAGCCGGTTTGCATTTTTTGTACACACCATCACTGTGTTTGTGTGTGGACGTAAAGTACTTCTGTGGCCTGCCGCACCAAGGACAGCCATCGTCAGTGTGTTAATCTCGCGTTAATTTTTTTGACGCCATTAACGCACGGCTGTGTTAACACGAGATTAATGCATTAATGCGTTAACGCATTAACGTGTTAACGCCAACACCTTTAATATATATAAATATATGTGGGTTTTTTTTTTCAGGCTAGCTAGATTGCATTGCATTGTGGGTCCTTTAGGTCGTGGGCCGTGGTTTCAAAAAGGTTGGAAACCACTGCTATAAAGCACAAAGCACTGCATCATTCTAATCTTTTCTGACTGAAATTCGAACAATTTAGCTGTATCATTCCAATTTCAAACTGTATCGTTCCATTTTTAGTCTGAGATTAGTAAACTGTATTGTTCTAATTTCACACTGTATCATTCCAATTTTACTCAGAGAGTAGTAAACTACATCGTTCCAATTTCAAGCTGTATTGTTCCAATATTAGTGAGAGATTATTAAACTATCATTTCAATTTTAAGATGTATCGTTCCAATTTTAGTCAGAGAATAGCACACTATATTGTTTCAATTACAAACTGTATCGTTCCATTTTAGATTAGTAAACTGTATTGCGACAATTTCAAACTGTATCATTCCAATATTAGTCAGAGATTATTAAACTGTATCGTTCCAATTTTAAGCTGTATCGTTCCACTTTTAATTAGAGATTATTAAACTATCATTTCAATTCCAAGCTCTATTTTAATTATATTCCTCTGGTTGTACAACAATGGGAACTGATGTAGACACACACACACACCAGAGATGGAGCACTCATTAGAGCTGCATGGTGCTTGCTATACAAGCAGGTGTGCAAACCGTTTTGTACACCGCTATGTACCATGGTGTAGTTGCCAACGGGGTCGGGAGTTGGACGGAACGAGGGCGCCTGCTGGCTGAAGCCCATACTGCATCGCAGTGTGCAGTATGGGGGGCCATACTGCACCGCAGTGTGCAGTGTGCAGTGTGCAGTGTGGGGGGGCCATACTGCACCGCAGTGCGCAGTGTGGGGGGGCCATACTGCACCGCAGTGCGCAGTGTGGGGGGGCCATACTGCACCGCAGTATGGGGGGGGGGGGCATACTGCACCGCAGTGTGCAGTATGGGGGGGGGGCTGCGGGGGGCAAGTGACAATATGGGGGGGAGCTGCGGGGGGTAAGCGACAACGGCAACCACACTTTGCAATTTTTAAATTGCGAATATTCTAGTTTCCATTTGTCACTTTGACCACTAAGCTCCACCCTCTGACTGCTGAATTGTGCATATTGTTCATATTGCTTACTGCTTGGTGGCGTGTTGTTGGGTTGTTTCATTGATGACAACAACTAAGCAAATCATTGTGCCAGGATAGCTCAGTCGGTAGGGTGCCTGACTTCGGAACACAAGATTGAGGTTCAAGTCCCACTGCTGACAATACAAAGTCTGAGTCTCCAAAAACCCTGCTGTGTTTCCACAATCACATGATGTATTTCTTCCATGTTTCTATGGCTTATTTGTGCATATTTAAGGAGCGGTAGTGGCTCAGAGGTAGAGTAACCGGATGGTAACCACAAGGTTGCCGGTTCGATCCCGGCTCCTGCAGAGTTAGTGTCGATGTGTCCCTGTCCCACTGCCATCAGTGTATGAATGTGTGTGTGAATGGGTGAATGTGATGCACAATCTATGTAAAGCGCCTTGGATAAAGGCGCTATATAAATGCACCATTTACCATTTACCAAGCAGTCCACTGAATGTGTGTGTTGTTTCCAGTACGTCTTGTGTCTGTTGGGTAGCCTCATTGGTAGAGCGCATGACTTGGAAATGAGAGTTCCTGGGTTCAAATCCCGGCACAGACACCTAGTAATATGAGTCAATCATGCACAATCTCATGTGGTCTTCTACATCTAAGTTCATGGTTCTATGTGTAACCCAGGGTAAAACTCAATGTAATGGTGGTTGTCACCATTCGGCCATGTTGTGTTTTGTCACTATTCGGCCATGTTGTCACTAATGACAGTTCACAGCTCAGTTCACCACTCACTCACAGCTCACCAATCATTTACTCATTCACCAAATCAGTGGCCTTGTGGTTAGAGTGTCCGCCCTGAGACTGGGAGGCCGGGGTTCGATTCCCGGCCGGGTCATACCAAAGGCTCTAAAAACGGGATCCAATGCCTCCCTGCTTGGCACTCAGCATCAAGGGATGGATTGGGGGTAACTAGGGCTGTATACCGAAGCTCGGGATTCGAACCATTCGCTCGCTAAGGTCGCCACGCGAACGAATATTAATGATCCCGAACCATTCGCATTTATTTATTTATTTAACTTTCCCCCCCATCTAGTAGATGTGCGACATCGAGGGGTCAGAAACTCGCTGTGAAACGCGCTGTTACTGCAGTTGGAAATGCATTGTTTTCACTGAAGGTGTCCCATTCTCAATAGAAGTCTATGTAGGCGATCCGCCATTAGACTAGCTCTAGGAAGTCAACGGAGTTTGCGCAACTCCGTCTGTACTCTATAGAGCTGCACGCTGACTGGTTGGTCTTGCGGTTATGGTATGGTATTTACCTAGCCAGCAGCAGGCTAGCCAGGCAGTTTAGACTATATATACAATAGAGACGTAGTCGTTCCCAGCAAACAAATAATTAAACAAGCCTTTGGAAATGTTGGTTTTATGGTTAGCTGTCCAGCAGGCAGTTTAGACTATATATATATACAATAGACACGTAGTCGTTCCCAGCAAACAAATAATTAAACGAGCCGACGGACAGCATGTTTTGGCAAGCAAAACAGCGTGTTACCCGTGGCTGTGTCGGATCGGTCTCATCAGAAAGGAAAGAAAAGGAGAGCGGTGTCATGACTGGTGTATTCACAGATGTCAATCACATCTCAGGGCAGTAGAAAACTTATCTACCGATGGCAACATCCACGATTTTAAGAGTTATTGGACGCGCGCCGGGGGGGGGGGGGGGGGGGGGGGGGGGGGGGGGGGGGGGGGGGGGGGGGGTAGCAGCATATTGTTTTTTTTTAGCGAAGCTTCGAAGCTCGGCCTAAAATTGCTCTCCGAGGCTCGAATGGCAATTTTAAGGCGACTATACAGCTATAGGGGTAAGACCCTGTGTCATACTAGCGTCATGTCCAGAGGGTGTACTTGTACATCAAGCTGCCTCATGCTACAGAACAGGAGATAGGCACCTGCCCTATGGGCCTCATGGCTGGGCAAGGCTGTTTGACTGTCACTATTCGGCCATGTTGTCACTAATGACAGTTCATAGCTCAGTTCACCACTCACTCACAGCTCACCAATCATTCACTCAGTCACACCAGATTACAATGTGAGTCAGTCTCACACATAATTACCTGATGTATTTCTGAAGTTCAGGCTCCCATGTTTCTATGGCTTATTTGTGCGTATTGTTCTTACTCCTTATTGCTGCTTGCTTGATCCCGTTTTATTGCTGCTTGCATCTTTTTTTTTTGCTTTTATTTCCGGTAAGAGTTTTATCGCCTGAGGTGTCATGGTGCAGCCCCGGCATCTAGTGGGGGGACATGCCAAGCAGGGTGTAAATGAGGGATTCGCACCCAGTAGAGGTGTGTTCCCTGTGCACAGGCACACAAACACACAATGCTCGCATGCACAGTCACACAAAGATGTGATGTCTGTTCTGTCACCCGAAACGGAGCCATAGAGTAAGACAGAGTGACGACATTGAGGGGTCTGAAAGCACAGAGCTTGAGCTGCTGTTCACGCAGCCTGGAGAAGGACAAGATGGAGTTAACAGAGTTATCACAAACTTTCTCACTGTGTGTGTGTCTGTGTATCTCTCTGTGTATCTCTCCAGATCCCCAGCCAAAAAAGATCCGTAAAGTTCCCTGGCCTGCCCTCATCGGTGAGTAGACACACGGTCACAGTTACTGTATGTAAACCATGTGAACCATATTCAGGCATGCCCAAATGCTATATTTTTGGGACCGATACTGATCTAAACTTTACTTAACCCAATTTTGATAGGAACGCATGTTAGTGTTTGACACTTAGGCCTAGATTTTGGTCACCTCTAAACCCCTTATCCTTTCACTTCTTTCTTTTAAATTAATAAAAATAGTAAAAATGGCCAGTCTACATGCTCACAACGTGTCAGTAGATTGGCATGTTGAACTATTCCAAAAAGTTTATCAAAATAGTGAAAGATGGATAAGGGGTTTGGGATAAGGGGCTTAGCGTGTGGCGATAATGGAGCCCATAGTGTTTTAACCCTTATTTTTAACTTTAACCGTTGAAAAGTATCAGATCTACACGGTCATAGCGCGGCACTCGACTTCTAGGTGTGATATTTTTTTGAACAATCATAAAAATGATCACGCCTGCAAATAATCGTGCATCCCTACTGAAAACTGTCATGCTCTAGTCTAGTGTGTTGAATGCTGTTCTCTGGTCAAAATGAGTTAAATATCTTTATATACATTTTCAAAAGCCTATAAAGAAAAAAAAAAAACAGGGAATTCACTTCTGGGCCAGGACTCATCAGAGGCGGCGGGTCTGCGGTGCTCCAAAAAGATAGATTTATAAACGTCCTTTGTTTTTTGGGGGTGAAAACAAGCCACAGTTATGGACAGTCAGTCAGCCAGTATCTCAGTCAGTCAGCCAGTCAGGATGTCAGGATGTGCACAGATTCTGTCCCTCTCTGCATTCCAGCTGGCATGGTAAGCTGTTCTGTCTGTGTTGTAAAAGCGTTGTGGGACTCTGGCTGGCAGACAGCTCAACACACCACACCACATCACATCCACTCCCACAGCTGTGGGTCTGCACTGGGGTGGGGGTGGAGGGGACGTGCTGGTAATAATATACATGACGTTGGATGTGTCATCATTTATATCATCTTGTCGTGCCGAGCAGACGGCTGGTAGATCTGCAACTCTCTTCACTTGGTTTCTAATAGTTTAGGGCATTTTATCAGATATTTGACCAACCTGGGAAACGAAATTGTTATTTTCACGATTCCTATTCCAATAAAATCATCAGAGTAAAATGTATCCTGTGGAAATCTATACAGTACATCAACAGCAAATCTGTACTGAAGACTTCCAGTTTATCGGGTCACAGGTGCAATGAAAACTATGTGTTGTTTACATCAACATGGGGGGCTAAATATGTCAAATCAAGTGGTAATGCCGTGCCGTTTGTTGGAATATGATCAGCGATGGACAGACAGACAGCACACGTGTTTCATTTTACGCTCTCAAGAGTTAAATTATGTTATTATATTAAATTATATTATATTTGAACTACTAAATTTCAAGAATCTACACAATTAGAAGAAGAATTGTTGTTGTTTTTTTTGCTAACGTTTGGCTAGTTATCTCTCCTAAATTGTGGACAAAAACATGAACATCTTAGTTTTGGGTCCGAGCGACTAAACTCAACCTCAAATGGTGGCCCTCCGTGGCTAAAATGCAGAATAAATAGTGGGCCCTGGTATGAAAATGATTGACAACCACTGCTTTATAGGATCAGGTATTAGTCGGATCAGAGCGGTGAGGTCATGATGAGGTCATGATATGAGCGGATGTCTCTCACGTAAGGATCACATTTATCTGAGACCCCACGTTTATTTATCCAGCCCAACCAGAGCTCTCTCTCTCTCTTTCTCCATTCCTCCTCCTTTCCTCCCTCCCTCCCTCTCGGGTTTCTGCACTTCCTCCCTTTCTTTCCCTGATTCTTCGTCTCTCCTCCTCCTCTTCCTCTCTACTGCCCCCCCCCCCCCCACATGCACACATATAACTCGAACAGCCTCTCTCTCTCTCTCTCTCTCTCTCTCTCTCTCTCTCTCTCCTCTCTCTCTCTCTCTCTCTCTTGCCCTTGCCCTTCCTTCTAATAGGCTGTAAATAACTTGAGCCTTTACCAGACCCACACATGCAGGACTTTTAAGGACCACTTCACCAGTGTTTGGCAATATTACTTAAAAAGGATCCCTGGCTAATGAGGCAAATATGGATAAATAATTGTACTTGCCCTCTATAACTAGAATCGAGCATTTAAAACACATTGTATAAGCTCTTTAGATTAAAAATAGTTCATGTTTTTGTCCCAAGGGAGGCGCCATTTTACTGTGCCTGTCACATGGCACAGAAGATGCCATGTGACATCACAGAAGATCATTCCACAGTAGAAGCATCAAACAACAACATATTATGTCCACCTAATAGTTCATCCTGTTTGTTTTACAGTCCTTTATTTCTCCACTGGGGGGCGTCATTGTCATAACAAACAGAGCAGCGTACAGTATATACAGTACATTTATGTTTTACATTGCATGGCATGGGGGCAATCATGGAACGTTCCATTAGCTGTACTATAACCCAGATCTTCTGTGACGTCATCACTATGACAGGCCATGTTACAGGCACAGTAAAATGGCGCCCCCTTGGGATAAAAACTAACTATTTATCCATATTTGCCTCATTAGCCAGGGATACCTTTAAGAGAGTAATTACCCCTTCAGAAGAGTGTAATGATATTACATTTCTCATTACCTAGACTCAAGAGTAATATGTAACATATTACATTTTACTTTCATGTTACCTTTGCACCCCACCTGCAAAGAAAAGGCAAGTACAACAACACAATGTTTTTAGTCAGAACTACTAAAAAGTAACATAAGGAGGACACATACAATATCTTTATGTTTTAATGTCGCAACTTAGACACCGGATGGCTTTGTACGTCTGAATATAATACTAATAATTATAATAATAATAGGTTGCTGTTCATCGCACATTTTCAGGTCAACGGAAAGTGACATTAGGTCATCTCCCTTCACCAACGCAATACTGTTGAAAGCAGCAGCATGACTAAAGTAACTAGTAATATTATTACCGTTCCATAGGATGTAATCTTAACAGAGTAACAGAGAAGCACAATAGTATTACTCGTTACTAGTTACATCCATCTCTTTTTAAGAGTGAAATAAGCAAAATGCCACTGCTTCCAAAGCCCCCCCCCCCATCTTAGGGGATTTCAGCCCCAGCCCCCTAATACTCTCTGCACGCCTCTGCCAATCTCCCTCTCTCACTCCCTCTCCCTCTCTCTCTCTCTCTCTCTCTCTCTCTCTCTCTCTCTCTCTCTCTCTCTCTCTCTCTCTCTCTCTCTCCTCTCTCTCTCTCTCTCTCTCTCTCTCTCTCTCTCTCTCTCTCTCTCTCTCTCTCTCTCTCTATCCCAGCTGCCAGTAATATTGGCTGCCGTCCAGGTTTGGGCAGATGGTTCAGTAATTAGGAGTTCATCTCTCTCTCCATTCCCTCTCCTTCTCTCTCTCTCTCTCTCTCTCTCTCTCTCTCTCTCTCTCTGTTTAATCAAATTACGGAAGAAAACTTTCAGTCCGTTTGGATTTGGAGGTTTCTGGATGTTTGTTTCTTCCATCTATCTCTCGGTGCTGTCGGGGGAACATAAGGGCTGATGTCGGCTCAGAACACTCCGTTTCTCTTTTAGTTTTCAGGTGAAAATGAGCAGCACTCTATTCCTCTCTGATGTTATTAACACGTTGAATGCCCTGGACATAGTGGGGAACAGTTAAATCAGTGCGTCTGGCTGACTTGCTGCTTCAGGGCCCATTTCAAACGTAGCTAGAAGTAGCCAAAACAACCTATAGGCGGTCGACAACAACGGGAGATATGATCACTTTTAACGTGACTAGCGAGTAGCGACTGCTATAAATGGGTGATTTTCACATGCTAAATGCTAAATGCCGGGAGCGAAATCTACAAGCTCTTAGATCTGATACTGTTGATACTTTGGTGTGACATTGTAGTGTGATGAAGGATGGACCTTCGGTTGGCAGCATGCAGAACAGTATGAACAGTTTGAAAACATGGGGGGGGATCACACTGTAACAGACTGCAGATCAGATCAGGACGTTGACCAGAACAGCGGCCTTGTGGAACTGGGAGGCCGGGGTTCGATTCCTGGTCGGGTGAGGCCTCCCTGCTTGGCACTCAGCATCAAAGGGATGGATTGTGGGTCAAAATCAACTAATGATTCCTGAGCGCGGCAAGCCGCAGATCACCGCTCCTTGGAGCTCACAACTCCAAATGATGGGTCAAAAGCTGAGTACCAATTTCGCTGCGGTAACGTATTGACAAACCATGCAACTTTAACTTTGCTGACAAAATGTTATATTGTGAGCGACCTCCTTCAGGTTATCCGGAAGACCAGGTATACCGTATACCTGGGGGGACAGATCTTTTGCCTTTCCTGCCCCCCACCCTGTGAATTCACTCCCTAAAACCTTCAGAAGCCCACCCTTCCTTGTTTTATTTATTTTTTTGTGTGTTTGTTGTTGCTTCCCCATGCCTGCCATGTAAAGCTAGCCTGGTCCAGACCGATCAACGCAGCCCACTCTCTGAGTAGACTTGAGTCTCTTGCTCTGGCCACATATTGTCAACCTATAATTACTTTGGTACCAAGATGTATTTAACCAATGAGAGTTGGAGTTGGGGGTTGGTCTAACGACAAATCCGAACAGACACAGATGATGCAACAGTTACAGTGTCAAACAACAAACATGGCGGCTGCAACTGCGGTGAATCACGGTCCTATCAATCTGTCTATTAAACCGACCTATGCTAAACAGTTTCTTTAAAGAAAAAGCGGTGAGTTGTATAAACATCATCATCGACTTATTTTACTGCTTTTGTTCAGATGCTAGTAGTGCTCGTTGGCTGTATTTTTTTGGTTAGAAAACAGGCTAGCCCATCAGTGACATAATTGACAACAACCTAACCCCTTCCCCTTGAAATCGCAGCGGACAATGTCAGACTCAAGCTTCAGGAAGCTGAACTCATAATAACTAATAATCAGGCTAATGAAAAGTGTCTTTGTGTGTGTGTGTGTTTGTGTGTGTGTGTGTGTGTGTGTGTGTGTGTGTGTGTGTGTGTGTGTGTGTGTGTGTGTGTGTGTGTGTGTGTGTGTGTGTGTGTGTGTGTGTGTGTGTGTGTGTGTGTGTGTGTGTGTGTGTGTGTGTGTGTGCGTGCGTGCGTGCGTGCGTGTTGTGATTCAGGTTTACGCGTCGGCCACAGGAACTGAGGACTTCAACAGAGACGCAGCGGGTGGATACCCTGCCTCCAAGACCGGAGGAGTCTACCCTGCTTCTTACTACATGCCAGGTGAGAACACATTCCTACGGGTCCATTTGGTTCCATGTGTAGTTATGAAGACATGTGGGACACGTCCTGGGCATCGCAAGTGTTAAAAATCTTGACATTTGGATAAAGCCTTTTTCAGTCCCTGTAATGAAGACATGGAAATGTCAAATAACGGTTGATATTTATTTTGGAGATTGGTGTCTTAAAACCACTTAAGCCCTATTTTATTAATTGTGTATGTTGATGACAGGAAAAAAAATAGCTAATCTACAAGCTCCCAAAAATGCTGCCACGTCTTTGTATGTGTTGTATAATCCGAAGAGCATTTGGAATAGCTTATTAAATTTCACTTGCCCCCAAAATGTGGACGTTAGAATCTTTTTTAGGGGTGGGATGATTAGTACTGTAAAAATGGCCAAAAACAACTAGATTATTCCTTTTAATGTGGGTTTGAATGAATATTGATTGATATGACTATCAAATGGAAATAATTTCAATAGTAAATATTGCAGCATAATATGCTGTAAACATAATCGTAATCTGCATTCAAGCAGACAGATAAACGTCAGTCAGTCTTTCTGACATGAATAAATACATAACTATCGATAAATAAATAAAAAAAATCTGACCTTGGAGATCCGATGTTGATATTGTGGCATTAAAAACTCAATTCTATTTTGCCCACACCTAATCTTTTTAAGCATACAGTATGCATAAGTCAACAGAAAGAGACCGTCTCACTCTATCTCTCTCTTTCTCTCTCTCTATTGACTTATGCATACGCTTAAAACGCCCCCCCCCCCCATCCCTCCCTCCCTCTCCTCTCCAACCTCATGCTGCCGGAGCTGGGCCGCCCCGCAGCGACATCATCACGCTCCAATGAAGTCGTCACCGTAACGTGACAGCTCTCATATGTGTCTCATTGTCTCCCTCCCGTGACAGAAGGCCTCCAGCCCTCCCCTGACCCGTGGGGGGGGTCCTCCGGCGGAGCGGGGTCCTCCTCCTCCTCCTCCATGGTGCAGGGCTCTGGGGGTTACTCAGGGTCCATGCTGGGGACCACCCCGCACCACATAGGCCAGGCCGGACCCTTCACTGCCGCCATCAACCCCCAGGACAGGATGGTGAGACACACTGACTGATCCACCCTTTATTCCACGGGGGTTTTCAACCTTTATCATTACAGGCCCCACTATTTATTTAGTCTCTCTGACCCAAAACTAAAGGAAAAGTTTGTGTCCACAAACACAATAGTAGAGATAACTGCCCAACTGAACGTTGGTCAAAATAACAAATCTAAATGTGTAGATTCTTGAAAATTAAGCAATTAAGCAATAAGTCCATTAAGTTCATTTTACGATCTATAAGGGTTCATTTGGTTCCAACTGTCCATCATTTAGCTGGGGACCACCTGGACTCCACTCTTGGACCACTGGTGGTCCCCGAACCACTGGTTGAAAACCACTGCTTTATTCTATCAGCTCATAGTGCGGTGGCGCACTATGAGCTTGTAAAACAGGATGGGGCTTGTAGTGTAGATCTGATATTTTTCAATAGCTAATGCCGTTGCTTTCAATATGCTGTAATGCTAGCTAATGCTTAAAAAACACCAGAATGGAAGTCTTTAACTCTTTGACAGATTAGCAGAAAAGCTAGGCTTGCTCCCATTAGGTTCAATAGCAACTAAATAATTTATAGAAATCCTCTGTTGTGAAGTTGTGCAAATGAATGAGCTCCAAAGACAGCTTAAGGTGTCTACTTTAAGGAAAGAAATAAAATCAGTTGATATGTTTCAGTTTTCTTTTTAATACATTTGACAAAGCAGCCCGTATTTTCACATTTCACTGTTTCCAGGGCTCATTCAGAGATAAATGCATTTAAAGTTATACAATTTATCATTTATATTAATGATAGTTGTAAAGTGTGTGAGGTGTTTGTGAGTAGTTATGAGTGACGCCGTTTTGAATGCAGTTAATGTTCAGCAACTGCACACTAAAGACAATGCACATTTCCATGGAAACCAATCTGAATGGTGTGAGAATCTTGCTGCAGCACTATAGTTGTAACTCTGAGATGGTGTAGGGCCTCCCTAAACCGTGAGGTTTACATGCGATTTAGGGATGGGCAGATATATTGGTCATACAGATATTATCCGCCGAAAAGGCTTTAAAAATGAAGATCGGAAAAGATCGGTATATGTATATCAGACAATTTTTTTAAACAGTAAAACACCATTTACAGATATGTGTAGAGCCAGCCCGATCTCACAGATAATAATACACTATGCACGGAATGCCACCTACGGAATTGCGTGCATACACTACTAGTTAGAGCCAAAATCCGTGAATATGTACTTGGGCGTGGTTTTCACAAACACGGAAGTGGCTAGTTGGGGGTGGGGCAGTTTGGGTTTTATAATACTTACTATTCTGTCCCTAACACATCGCAACTCGGACGCGGCTGAGTCGGCTCTGCCGACCATCGCAATGCTCAGCGCAGCGGTTCGCTCGGCTAGCGCCTTGCTCAATGGCACTTCGTGCATATTCGCCTAAACCTCATGAGACTGGGTTGGTAGAGCCACACAATTTGGATAAAAAATATACAGGGGACCCACCTTCCTTCAATTATGATCAAATGGAGGCCTTGCTGCATGTGCTGTTGGTCTGTTGGGGGGTTTTCGGAATCACCCAAATCACTGAATGTTCCCACTATTTATTTTTTGTCCACCACAAAAGCCTGCATATATCGGTATTGCTTGATTTCGGTTGGACAATATCTGGATATCGGTAAAAAAAAAAAAGAAGTCAATATCGGACATCTCTGCCTGTGATCGCAGCTAACGAAGGCTCTACACTTGTCTCCATGCATTCTGTGCATGTTTATTGTTTACCTGTGCATTAAGAGCTTAGATCTGCAAAAAAACTGTGTCATCTCCTCCTGTGTCCCAGAAGAGGCAGCCGCTGCCCCTGTCCCCCCAGAACTACCCCCTCCACGCCAGCGAAGTCAACGGCTCCACACACCCCTCCGGATTCCACTCCGGCACCTCCGGATACGCCGTCCCGAACCACACCCCGCCCATCATCAACGGTACCGATGGCATCATGGGTAAATATACCCACCCACTAATACCACTAATAATAAAATGCTGTTATCCAGGAATTAGACCCCAAGATTCTTTCAACACTGTACAACAGGGGTTTTCAACAGGTGGTCCGGGGACCAGGTAGAGGGTTCCAGGTGGTCCCCAGCTAAGTTGGTTAACCAGATGTAACTCTTGAGAACATAAAAATGAAACCAAATGGACCCTTGCGGGTCCATTTGGTTTCATTTTTACGCTCTCAAGAGTTAAAATATTCATCATCTGAATTGGGCCCAAGTCTACACAACTAGAAGACGGACAAAAGCAAAATAAATTTTTAGTTTTGGGATCTGTGGGGCTAAAATGTCCTGTGTCGGTGGTCCGTGGCTCAAATTTGGAATAAATGGTGGGCCCTGGCATCAAAAAGGTTGAAAACCCCTGCTGTACAACAACAAAACTCATGATGAACATGCGGTAAAAGCAATGACAGCATAGACAGATAAAAGAGAGTCCACAGGAGTAGGCGCTCACCGCTCACTCTGTTTACGAGTTGAAGAGTCCTGTCTGACTGCATTAACCCAGACCTGAGAATTGCATTCCACACCATTCGAATCAGTCCTCAGTAGGGATGCACGATTATTCAGTAGCATGATCATCTTTTATGATTTTTTTCGCAGCAAAACTGTGAGCTTGTAGGTCTGATATTTTTTCAACGGTTACAGTTTCAAATAAGTGGTTAAACGCTAATGTGTTTCTGTCCAACATTTCCGCTGTACAGAATGCTTAATTGAAATGTCCTCTTTCTGTCTGCAAAGTTTTTGTTTCATGAAAACTCCACCATAGAAATGTTGTGTTTAGATGAATTTGGGAGTGCTTATTTTCAACAACGCAATGTCCTGTACCTTATGTGACATTTAGAAGCATCAGGACCATTGAGTGATTTACAACAAGCGCTTCCAGATGCTCCATTATGCAGCTCAATGTTTTACCAAAGATGGTCTACTGTATGTATGAAGATAGGCCAAATTGCATTGGCGCCACAAGAGGAAAAATGGACTACAAAGCCTACAAATGGTCTCCTAAGGAGCCACGGTTTTCTCCTGTCGGAGCCCCCTATATGTAGTCTGTCAAATTGCAGATGGACAGAGACTCTTCCTGACTGTTCTCAAATCTCGCGAGAGTTTTTTTTTGCTGGGATAAAGAAAGGTCGACAACAAAGTGGATTTTCTACTGATCCGTTCAGCTAAAAGAAGCCATTTTAGCATGAATATGTTGTAAATATTGCATGCCTTGTGATGATTTGGGTCCAGGATTTAGTTCAGTGTCTGTCTATGGAGTTAAGGAGCGGATCATAAGTTGTTCTCACGTTCATTCTACCACTGGAAATGGAAAGGAACAGACTCTAACATTCTTCCAGTCTCCTAATATTGTCCTGCCCCTAGCCTGGCCTCAGCTGAAACCATTTTGGCGGGGAGAGGTGGGGACCGGGTGAGAGGGCGAGTGTCCTGGTGGGGAGATCATGCACATGCATACTCTCTACTCTATACTATAGGACTGTGGTTTTCAACCAGTGGTCTGGGGACCACCAGTGGTCCTTGAGAGGGTTCCAGGTGATCCCCAGGCTAAATGATGGACAGTTTCGCTAACCAGATGTAACTCTTGAGAGGGTAAAAATGAAACCCAATGGACCCTTGCGGGTCCATTGGTTTTCATGTTTACACTCTCAAGAGTCAAAATATTCACCTTCTGAATTATTCCACTTAATAAAACAAGTCTACAAAATTAAAGAATGTTAAATGTTAAGTGCTTGTGTGTGTGTGTGTGTGTGTGTGTGTGTGTGTGTGTGTGTGTGTGTGTGTGTGTGTGTGTGTGCGTGTGCGTGTGCGTGTGTGTGTGTTTGTTCTCCAGCTACTCGGGGATCAGCTCCTCCTGGAAGTTCTGGGGATGAGATTGGAAAAGCTCTGGCCTCGGTAAGCATCCTTCAACGACTCCATGAACTACTGTACTGTACATGAAATTACAGATGCACTGCCTCACAATGCGTCGCTGCGAGCTTGTACATCAGCTATTTTCATTTGTGCTTGATTTCATACATCTGGCCATCTTGCAAATATGGCAACAAATCACAAGATAATGGGAACTTCTGCACACACAACGACTCCATGAACTGCTGTACTGTACATGAAGAAAGATTCTGCTGGGTTGACTGTGTGTGTATGTGTGCGTGCTCGTGTGTGTGCTTGTGCAGATCTACCCCTCGGACAGCGCCACCTTCCCTCCGTCTCCGTCCACTCCCTCCACATCCCCTCAGGCCATATCAGGTGAGCAACGTCTCGTCTCGTATCCATGTCTGGTGGACAGGGGCGTTTTTGCCATTAGGCAGACTAGGCAGTTGCCTGGGGTGCCATGAGGGGAGAGGGGGCACCCTGGCGACCACCAGAAATTATTTAAAAGGATCCCAGGCTAATGAATTAGCATGTTTTAAATGCCCAATTGAACATTTAAAACATATATAATATGTTCTCTAGTTTAAAAATAGTTCATATTTTTATCCTTTAGGGGCGCCATTTTACTGTGCCTGTCATAGGTATGACGTCACTGGAGATAGGGCAAATCTTGCCTGGGGCTCCAAATTGCTTAGAAACGCCACTGCTGGTGCACATATTGTTTTTGCCACGGTGAAACTTCCACGGTTTTCCCCGCCAAGGTTCTTACCTTACGTCCGTGCAGTGTAGCAAGGAACCCCATTGATTGGCATGTAATTGTCCACACTGAAAATATCCATCTGAAAATACTGTATGTTGTGCCTTCGTAATTCAAATGTTTTAAAAAGTATTCCAAGTATTTCAATTAATTCGATGCAGTTTTAAATTACAGATGCACTGCCTCACAATGCGTCGCTGCGAGCTTGTACATCAGCTATTTTCATTTGTGCTTGATTACATACACCTGGCCACCTTGCAAATATGGCAACAAATCACAAGATAATGGGAACTTCTACACACACAAATACAAAGACTTATGGGTTGCAGGAAGGTTGTGGATAGTCTGCTTGCCAGCCCATAGAGACCCATTGTAAACCCAGGCATGTTGAGTACACCAAGGTTTTATGTTAGAAATGTTGAGTAGGGGTCCCCAGCATGTAGAAACTGAACACATTTTTGATGATCAGCATTATGGGGACCTCCTAGGTAGATACTGTATATCACATGCTTGAAAATTTTCCTTCTAAAGGTTCTTAATCGTACGGTCACATATATTATGCTAATTTATAACATAAATCCTCGGTGTACTCAATGTTCCTGAGTTCACATTCTGGCAAATGGACTACAAGTAGTGCAAAAACATAATACTACATATGTATGTAGCTGTAGGGTGTGTACAGCCTTCCGGCCAATCAGTGAGCAGATAGACACCTCTGTCATCATGAAAGCAAAGACATGTCATCAGTTCTCAACACAAAACAGCAGCACCACCCGGTGGCCAAACTGGGAAGTTAAATGATGTGAAGCTGGTGGATAAGATGCTGTCCATCCAAAACAATCCATTATGTGTTCTGCATTTGAGCCCTTTATAGCCACTCAGACCCAGAATGTACAGTAAAAGGCAGTTGAACAGTTAACAAACTACCATACTTTCAAGTTGACATATTGGTGGTTCAGTTTGACCCACCAGTGTTGGCGATATGGCTTATAGAGTAATGCCTTGCAGAGAAACAGCGAGTTCAGAAAACAGGAAACATTTATTTCATATTTACATGTCTTCTGTGGACATGTAAATATTACACCTATAGCTACATGTTTAAGCTTGTTGTTGATCATTTTGTCCCACAAATGACTTTGCTTTTATTATACTAGAACAATTCTAAACAATATAGATCATTACAAGTACACTTCAATGCAGCCAGATAATCATTAGTCAGGCTTTATGACATGGACAAATTATAGACATCAAAACAAAATATTTTTGAATCTGGTGAATTGATATTGTGGCATTATGCATCGCGATATATTGGTATATCAGTTTTTTTGCCCACCCTTATTTCAGGTTTTTGCTTTGCACCATGACTTTCTCTCAAATCTGATGTTAATGTGTGTGTTAATGTGTGTCCTCCCCTCAGGCTCAGCGTCTCAGTGGACTCGCTCCTCAGGTCCGGCCACTCCTTCACCAAACTTTGATCCTGGTCTTCACTCCCTGGTCAGTGCATTGTCTGTTGGTCTGGACACACAAAACAAGAGCTTTGTAACCTAGCTGACTAGTTTTTCAAGTGTAAAGCAGAATATGCCATAACACATTTAAAGCCAGGCGTTTCGGGCTTCCGAAAACTACTGAAAGCAGACCTGTGATGCAGCTCTTGAACCAGAAGTGTTAGCCAAGGCTGTTTCCGTCGCTCCAGCTGACCCTTCTCTAGCACGAGGCATTCAGATCTGTTAACCAGAGCCTCATGCTGTTTCCTGAGACCTACAATACCGTAATATAAAGACCGTTGGAAAACTGCTCGTGTGTGACCCTCTGGTCACCGACTGCTGACCATGTCACATTTAAGCCCTGTTCATGCTCTCTCCAATTTCCAAACTCTTCGGAAAGTTGCGCCGGAAAGTTGACTTCATCCGAAAAGTGACGTCATCCGAAATGTCTGAAACTCATCTTTCCGAAATGTTGTTCTGAAAGCTGCAGTGTCGGATGTTGTGACTCTCCGAACTCCACTTCGGAAAGTTGGAGAATGTGATTGGTCGGTGGCCCGCAATGCCCCTCCTCCCCCCTCCCACACACACACAGCTGCTGCCTGCTGCTGCTGCTGCTACTACTACTGTATTTGTGTGTATATTGTATAGTGGTTTCATTTTTTTGGATCCGCGAAACGGCGCATCAATCAGCATGCATGGACATTGTTGTGAAAGGATCAGTGGAGCCATTTGAAGAGAGGTTAGCAGAGCAGCTCACGGGATCTGCGAGGCTGCAGATTGGTTCTATTGGACTCAGCAGGCGATCCGCTAGATTGCTGCACTAGTGCATGTTGAAACACATGGCTTGATTCCACGCAGATCATCTGCGAAAACGGCTCGCATTTATATCACGTTTATATTCCTCATCGGACCTATGAGGATGTTGTACAGCAGTGGTTCCCAAACCTTCCCATGTCATGGACCCCCAAAATGATACTAATTAGCCCACGGACCCCTCATTATGTTAGCAGCTCTAGCAGTGTTTAACCAATCTGTCGAGACAGTCTTGCTTTTTCCAGAAAGTAAAAATAAAAATAAAAGTGTGATCTTTTCCGAACAGACGTCGGAGAGAGTAGGAACAGGGCTTTAGTAGTATCCCTCCGCCACCTGGGGGCCTCTTTCTTGTTGTTATGGAATCTTGTAGCAGGTGTGTCTAGCAGAGGGTCTTCTCCCTTCACCAAGGTAAGGTAAAATCCACGGTAACCTGCAAACTCAAGTGGCTTATTGCTTTATTTGCTGGCCATTAAACTGGCATCAGAAAGACAGGTCTGTTTTCCAAAATTGTCTGGAGTGGATGATATCATCTGTTTGTCTTGCAGTCGTCTGGTACAAAGAATCACCCAGAGCTTCTTTTACCTTTTAACCGGAAGAATAACAATAAAAATTCTGTTTTATTGAGTAAAACTTCCAGAAGATTGATGACTACAAAACAATACTACGCAATGACGTAGTGATATCATGTTCTGAAAAAGATGGTGTGTACTTGGGAAATAACTAAAATCAATTCGTCAAGTCGTTTTCTTTTCTTTTCTTTTCTTTTACTCTCTCTCCCCCAAAAAAAAAAAACACCAGAACAAGATGGAGGACCGCCTGGAGGAGGCCATCCACGTTCTCCAGCGCCACGCGGGCAGCGGGCACGGTGGGCGGCTGCACGCGCCTAGCGGCCCGGCGGCCAGCACTCTGGCCGAGATGCACAGCCTGCTGACGTCCAGTTTGGGGATGCCACCTGGGTTCAGCGCCGCCGCCGCAGCGGGTCTGGGACTGACCAACCGCCTGCCAGGACTGGTGAGTCCGTCAACAAAAAAACTTTCACCTGGGAGGAGTCTTAAACATAGATGGATTAAGAAATCATGGGCCCCTGAGCTGCCGCCAGCCAAAGGGCCCCCCCTACACCGGAGCATTTTTCTTCCCGGTGCGGCACACAGTATTGCACCAGAATTTACAGCATGGGATTGCTTGAAAATAATAACACTGAAAATAAATAAGCCAAATAAATGCAAAAACACTTGCAGTAATTTACCACGATGGTTTAAGACTTTTGGGGTTGTTTTATTGACACAAAATGAATAAACCCTGAGGTTGAACCTCTTAGCAATCACATGGGCACTCAAGCTCAGGTGCCCCTGGGCCAGGGCCCAACGTGCCCATTGGATAATCCTTAAGAACTACTATCTGGACCTTGTCCATGTAAACTGACCTGCTACGGTCAGACAGACCTTAAATATATAGTCTTGTGGTCAAATGCTGCTATTTGTCCTAAAGAGCCTGCAAATAATTGCCGCTGTTTGTTTTGAAAAATAAAAATAAAACACTCTACTCACACATACTGTACCTCTGTGTTACACAGTGCTGTACCTCCAAATGAATATACTTTTATTTTGTTCCCCATTTTCAACTGTTTTCATTGTGTCGGATTTGTGACACTTGCTTTGGCAATGAGAAATTTGTTTTCTCATGCCAATGAACCTCCTGTGAATTGAATTGATCTTTTAAGAAGTTTGTTTAATGTTTTTTTTTTTTTTAACCAGAAGCTGATGCAATCCAACGTGTGTGTGCGTGTGTGCGCGTGTGTGTCTAGGTCTCCAACCATCATGAGGACACGCCTGGTCTGCCCTCTACTGGTGGACTCCTGCATGGTCACCACAACCCTCCGTCAGTCCCACCACAGCCTGAAGGATTCTCTGGTGAGTGTATCACAGGAATACTGCCCTAGTACTTTTAACTGGTGAGTGTAGGACAGGACTACTGCCCTAGTACCTTTTAACTGGTGAGTGTAGGACAGGACTACTGCCCTAGTACCTTTAACTGGTGAGTGTAGGACAGGACTACTGCCCTAGTACCTTTAACTGGTGAGGTTAGGACGATACTCCTGCCCTAGTACCTTTAACTGTTCACTAAAACTTTAACATATTGTTCTAGGGCAGTGGTTTTCAACCTTTCTGATACAGGGGCCCACTATTTATTCAGCATTTCATCCACGGACCACCATTTAATGTGTTCACATGTTCACACCCACAGACCCCCAAACCTAAAGATTTATTTTGTTTTTGTCCACAATCCCAGGCTGGATTTGGGAAACAAAACAGTCAAACATACAGATCAAAATGGCATTAATCTTCTACATTCTCTAGTTGTGTAAACTTGGGCTAATTCACATAATGAATGTTTTAACTCTTGAGAGTGTAAACATGAAACCAAATGCACCCGTAAGGGTCCATTTGGTTTCATGGTGACACTCTCAAAGAGTTATCTCGTTAACCAACTTTCTATCATTTAGCCTGGGGACCACCTGGAATCCTCTCAGGGACCACTGGTGGTCCCCGGACCACCTGTTCAAAACTCTTGCTCCGGACAAATATATTCAAAGATTTGCGCATCATTTTCACAATTTCTAAATAGCTAAAGTAAAACCTAATGCTTGCTTAGAACGCCAAAAGGCGTTTGTTCCTCTACAGAATGAGTTAAATGAGCAGGTTAGCATGGCCTCGCTAGGCTAGCTCCTACTGTTCCATCTCCATACATGGTCTTACAACATCCTGGGGGGGCTAAAGGTCTACAGTAACTCCTACATTTTGATGTGTTGCGTCTGTGTGACCGTTGGTGTGTGTCCTGTCCCGGTCCAGTTAACTTGCCTATTTGGCGCCTCCCGGTCCAAACAACTGCCCTCCGCTGGCTCATAACATCCCTGGGAACGCAGTTCTTAGGATCAGAATATCTCGGGCCAAAACATTTGCGACCCATTTCTAGCGGTGCATGATTTATAAAATCTTCAGAGCGTAAGCATGAAACCATTTGGTTTCATGTTTACGCTCTCAAGAGTTAAAATATTCGTGAATTAGCCCAAGTCTCCACAACTGGAGAATGTAGAAGCTTAATGGTAATTTTGATCTGTATGTTTGACTGTGTGGTTTCTCAAATTCAGCCTGGAATTGTGGACAAAACCAAAATAAAAGTTTGGGGTCTGTGGGGCTAACATGTGCTCAAATGCTGGTCTGTGGCTCAAATGCTGAATAAATAGTGGGCCCTGGTGCCAAAAAGGTTGAAAACCATTGTTCTACGGTGGACAACAACTGGAATAAAATAACTTCTTTGTCGGCTCTCAGCCATTCAAAAATAGAAATGGACGGCTCTCCTCGCAAACGTATGACAACATCTAGCTTTCCTCTTCCAGTTCCCCTATAAAAGTAGTCCCCCTGCCTCACAGGGCAACATGTCATTTACACTGCTCATAGGATACATAACAGTATTAACCCCTAACCTGCCCTTTACTTCAATATTCATCTTCAATTAATTGCAGACGATCGTCAGCAAACATGACCTTAATAGTCCTGTTGTTCAATTGGGTCATGATGCTACTAGCATCGCTAGCCTTGTCTTGCTAGTGGTTCTTGTCAGTAACACAGGTTCGTGCATCGCACCCATTGACATTCATTTTGTCTGTTTCTTTCAAGCGCCTGTATCTCCCAAACCTTATCCCACATGGCATTTTACATTAACGGTGTTAACGTAACGTGTGTGTGTTTGTGTGTGTGTGTGCGTGGGTGTGTGCGCGTGTGC
The DNA here is from genome assembly GCA_039105355.1 of Benthosema pterotum. Taxonomy (NCBI): domain Eukaryota; kingdom Metazoa; phylum Chordata; class Actinopteri; order Myctophiformes; family Myctophidae; genus Benthosema; species Benthosema pterotum. The sequence continues at coordinate 32,130,254 of CM076976.1, forward strand.
GTATGTGCATGCTCTCTCACTAGGCCTCATCAAGCGAGAGGACAAAGAGGATGACGAGAACTCCTCTATCAAGTCTGAGGACGACAAGAAGGACATGAAACGCATCCGAACCAGGTACACACACACACACACACACACACACACACACACACACACACACACACACACACACACAACACACACACACACACACACACACACACACACACGTGTAATCAAGAACAATACTTAAAAGTGTAACTTGTAGGTGTTTACTGAACTAGCCAATAAAATCTTTGTGACACACAAAGACACATGGGCCAACGCCTGTGTAGCTTTTATAACATCAGAACCATATTTGGTTTGGGGAGAGGGAGAAGGAGAGAGACTTTATATAGAAGAGCATCACAAACTGATAAACACCACTTGTCTTGTCCTTTATCCAAGTTAAAGGGACATTTCAATTCTTAAAAACCTGCTCATTTTATTGTTTACTCAGTCTCATGTGAACAGACAGTTTATTTACTTGATTTTGTATTTAGATATTTATTATTATTCATTTTAGTTGTTTCCTATACAAACACATTCTAACTTAGAACTCCATTCTAACCACGATAGATCCATCAAAAACACCCTTTTGGAATTTAATTTACTGTAGAAATATAGTTTTGGCAAATATATCACCCTCTGCTCCATACCGATGAGCAAGAAAGAATGAAACAATATTAAAAAAATGAATAAAAACCTTAGATCTGACAATTTTGGAAATTGTTGTCAGGTTGAACTGGGTTAATTGACAGTTCAGATGAACTGTGAATTAACCCACATGTATTCCAAAGACGTAACGACTAACGACTAAACAAAAAAAAAATGAAAAACAAAAAAAAATGTTGCTGCCAAAATCAACACTGGTCCTGTCCGGTCCAGTCGGGACCGCGGCGGCCAAGTAGAGTCTGTGAAGGAGGCGGAGTCTGAGTTTGCGGCGGCGGGCCGCAGTGGCGGTGAGGCGAACGATGACGAGGAGGATCTTCCCGCCGAGGTGAAGGCGGAGCGGGAGAGAGAGCGGCGGGTGACCAACAACACGCGGGAGCGTCTGCGCGTGCGCGACATCAACTCGGCCTTCGCGGAGCTGGGCCGCATGTGCCAGGTCCACCAGCAGGGCCAGGAGAAGGCCCAGACCAAGCTGCTCATCCTGCACCAGGCCGTTAACGTCATTCTGAGCCTGGAGCAGCAGGTCCGAGGTCAGTCAGTGGCTGTGGAGTGGAGTGGCTTGGCTTGATTTGGTTTGGCTTGGTTTGGTTTGGTTTGGTTTGGTTGTTGGGTGTGAACAGACAGACACACACCTCGGTGAAGTTTTCAGCATCCACCAAGGCATGGGTTTTTGTTGTTGGGGGACGACACTCACCTCGGTGACGTTTTTTTTTTTTTTTTTTTTTTTTTTACCACCCCACGAGACGACTGTTTGGTTGTTTTGGGACACACACTGCGCCAAACAACGTGGAATACGAACGTGTGTGTAAATGACAGGAAACTGCACATATACTTAGGAGAATTTCTTTAAGTACAGTATATGTGGAGATACCAGTATGGCCTGAAACAGGGAGGCCTGGGTTTGATTCCCAGCCGGGTCATACCAAAGACTGTAAAAATGGGACCCAATGCCTCTCTGCGTGGCACTCAGCATCAAAGGGATGGATTGGGGGTCAAATCAACCAATGATTCCCGAGTGTGGCGCACGCTGCAGCTCACCACTCCAATCAGACAACTTTCAGAGACAATCAGACAACTTTGACTTTTAATTCCAGCCCAGAAGGCTTTATTTTACCTTCTCAGTATATGCAGTTGTTTTATTTCCAAAGACGTGGTCCAGTTATTTTTTGGGAAAAAAAAAAAAGAAAAAAAAACTTTATGGCTGTTCCTTTTACCCCAATATTAGCTTAGATTGGGGCTACGGGATGCTGTTCAAATTCACCTATTTACATCACTCCAAAATATACTCTCACTTTTGTTTCAGCAGTGATTCGGCCATAAACTGTGTGCCACGCCCCCACCTTTTCAGATGGCTGAATCACTGCTGAACCGAAAGAGAAAGTGTGAATATTTTCTCTCCACAAAACAACAACTGGACCACTTTTGGGGGGAAATAAATCAACGGCAAATAAAGGTAGAAGGTCTTGAGTGGTGGAATTGTCTGGGGTTGTGACATAACAATTTTCTGTGACTTTGTGAAATAGAACTTAAAATGACTCCAAAATGATACCGGCACTAATTACATAATTTACAGCACAATGCATCACGTTCTATAGATGTTTTCATCTTAAGGGACGCTAACATCACAGAAGTGTTGAGGGGCGTGTCTAGTGAGGAGGAAGAGGAGGGGCCACATTATGACTCCACCCACATTCTTACTCTCCGTGCATCTCAAAGCTCCAAAACCAAATGGACCCGCAAGGGTCCATTTGGTCTCATGTTTATGCTTTCAAAGAGTTACATCTGGTTAACCAACTTTCCATTTAGCTGGGGACCACCTGGAATACTCTCAGGGACCACTGGTGGTCCCCGGACCACCTGTTGAAAACCCCTGCTTTAAAGGAATACATGTCTGCCTGATGTTTAAACCACTTTACACAAAAGACAAGACAGACTTTATGGCTCTCCAAAGGCTCTGTGCTGCTGTATGTCTGGGCCTTTGAGATCTGACGGGACTGAACATATATACAGTATATATATAAGAAAGCTAGATGGCTCACCCGCGCTGCTGGCCCATGGGGAGTGACGTCTTACGTGGCGGCCATCTTGTGATATCTTGTGAGTATATGCTCAGTGACCAAATGTTATGCTAACATTTGGTCAATGAGCATATACTTTTTAAATGGCGATAACCCGCTTATTTTTTAACCGATTTTCAAACAGATTGGTTTGTTGTAAACGTTAGAGACGTCCGCATTATATGATGTTTTTAGATTTTTTTTTTTTTGCAAAAATCATAGCCACGTCGATACGGTTCATAATAATGCAATCCATTGGTAAATCTGTCAAGTTTTGAGCGAGTTTTGAGCAGTTTTTGTTTAGGCTGCCATAGAGCATAGTGTATTGAGTCCTCTCACAAGATGGCTGCCGTGAACGACGTCAGAGGCTCCGCCTCAAGCCATCTAGCTTTCTTATATACAGGTATGCACATAACTATTTTGGTCCAGTACTCAGAGGAGCACCTGGAGATGTTACTTGGTGCTCCCAAAATGCGGTGACCCGCATCGCCAGGCCCTGAGACCCCTTTTTTCCACCGTACATCCTGATCAATGTACAATATTACAGTACAGGGCGATAGTTTGGGCGTTAAAATAGTGGCTAGCCTAGTAGTAGTACTACTACCTACACTATTTTAGACTTTAGTTAGAATTATTTCATTTTCAAGGCTTTTTTTTTACTGGCCCAGTCGGGCAGTCATTATGAGCCCCAGCTGTGTGGTGCTCAAAGGAGATTTCTACCCTGGATTGGGAGCTCATTGTAGGATTTTTGGTGCTCCTGAGCACCGGAGCACCACTTATGTGCACCCCTGTCTATATATATGTATGGACTGAAGACGTGAGGCTGTGATCGCAGCTGTTTGTCTTTGACAGAAGCATTCTGCGATTCTATCACACCTCTGTCCATAACCAGATGCTTACTCTACTGTACATGTCTCCGCTCCATTAACATTACATGTGCTTTGTCCATTTTGATCGTGTTCTGATTTTTTTTGTTTTTGTTTTTGACCGCTTTGCCCTTGATGTTATGCTGCTGCTTCCTAACCATCTTAGAGGCATTGAAACGGCCAATAGTTCTGTCGCCATGCTCATTATTTTCTTCACTGCAGTGTCTCTGCCGCATGTCTGTCCTCTTTAGGGATGGAGCTTGGTACAACAAATAGAAATTATAATGAAACGATACGATAATAAGCTAATTCCAGTACCTGTTATCAATAAGCTTTGGTCTTATCCAGTACCACGTATCAATAAGCTTTGCTCTTATCCAGTACCAGGTGTCAATGAGCTTTGGTCTTATCCATTACCTGGTATCAATAAGGTTTGGTCCTATTCAGTACCTGCTAGCATTAAGATTTGTTGGGTCTCATCCACTACCTGGTATCAATAAGCTTTGGTCTTATCCAGCCTGTTATGGAGCATAGCCATCCATGATGTCAAGTTTAAAGGGGAAGTCCACCCATTTTCAACATTCTAATATGTCATTAGTATACCCTAGAGGTGCTGGGTGGACATGATAAAAAAGTTCCCCCATTCTGTGTTCCGAAGAAATGGAGGTCTGAAGAAAACCACTAACATCTTGATGACATCATCAAGATGTATTTCACCATGTTAATGGATTTCTTTTTTCTGAGAGCGTACAAATGGAACCAAATAAACCCGTTAGGGTTCATTTGGTTGCATTTGTACGCCCTCAGAAAAAATGTTGAAAATTCAAACAATCAAGACAAGAGGAGATCAATAAATATAAGCAATCATCACCCACACTAGAGTGTATTCATTGACACCTGACAACCTGAGCTACTGTTTTGAAGTGATGGCGCGCATATTAACTAGATAACAATTGTTAAAATATGATTTTTATTGGTTGAGGTCAGTTGCCTTCCGTCAGCTAGTAAAGTATCTGAAGGCCTCTATAGTAACAGGTACCGGTTCTGTTCATAATCCTGTCTTTCCACAAAATAATAGAAAATGCTCGATAAGCTCTGATTGATGATCAGATACACGTTAACAAGCTCCATCCCTGCTACCTTTCAGATGTCAACCTTTTTATTGTATTTTTTATTTGCCTCCCTTCTCCGTCCACCTCTTGTTTCCTCTGCTCATTCTTACTGCTTTTCCCTCCTTCCTTCCTTCCTTCCTTCCTTCCTTCCTTCCTTCATTCCTTCCTTCCGCAGACTGCAGCAGGAACCTCTGACCTACGTTCATCCTCATTTTTATTTGCAGAAATACATCCTGCAGTGTGTGTGTGTGTGTGATGTATTTAACCTGACAACACACAACCTACCTTCATCTCAGCTCCTTTCCTCTTCTTCTATTGTGTGCGTGTGTGTGAGTGGAGGGTGTCGCTTCCTTGCTCCTTCCTGCCTCCTCTCCTCCTTGGACCTCCTGAACCTCAATGACCAGACAGAAGTCTCCACCGGCATATAATATCTACTGTATATATATCTGTATGGGTAGCTTCAACTCATGGTTGTTTAGAAATGTCAGATCATCAGCGCCCTCTACTGGTCAACATTTCAGAATCCTCCAATCACAGCCCTCCTTGGCATCATGTGATCCTTTAGCCCCCAGACCAGACTCCCACAGATAAACTTTTCTGAAAACAACATGGCTGCTGCTGTCTCGCTGGACAGAAAATGTATTACTTTTTTAGTCTGCTAAGTGAAAATTTGGTTGAAAATGATTCAATACAAACTAAAAACAAATGAACAAAGTGTTTTAACTTTTTTTTTTACCATTAACATGGTGAAACACAACTTGATGACATCATCATCAAGATGTGTGTCACTATGTTAATGAATTTTCTTTTATGACCTTTTTTTCCTGAATGGAAAAATGGGTGGAATTCCCCTTTAATAGGAGGTGTTGCCTGTTGCCATGTGTCTCATCATGTTGCCCGTTGATGTTGACATTGTTAGCTGATATTGATCAAAATATTGCTGGTGTATCAGGTCCTTTAGTCTTGCCTTTGGACCACAAGGTCGTGGGTGTATGAGCAGCACAGCTTGAGGGACAGCAAGTTGTGCTGGAAGCTGATGGTAGGTTGTGGCGCTCCACCTCAGCAACCATCTCCCAGAGGTCTATAGGACAGTGTAACAGATAGACCCCATCTCCCAGAGGTCTATAGGACAGTGTAACAGATAGACTCCATCTCCCAGAGGTCTATAGGACACTGTAACAGATAGACTCCATCTCCCAGAGGTCTATAGGACACTGTAACAGATTGACTCCATCTCCCAGAGGTCTACAGGGCATTGTAAAAGGTATAGTGGTTCTGCCAAGAATGCGTGTGGATTTGATTGGATTCATTTTCACACTCAAACACCAAGGAAGGATGTTCCAGTCGCGTTGTGATTTAAAAAAAAAAAAAAAACTGACCGCTCCTCGTCCCAGAGAAAGATGTCTCCCCACTTCCTCCACCCTGAAACGTTCGCTCTCGTCTCTGCCTCACCTCGCCTCGCCTCGCCTCTCCTCTCCTCACCACCACGGGGGAGAACCCGCCTCCTTCCAGCAGGCAGAAAAACATCCAAACACATAATGAACTGGTTCTTACAAACAAACATGGTGGTCAAGAAAGCGTTAATGCGCTTTAACCGCTTGGCATCCCATTACGGAGGTTATTCGCTCATTCATTATAGGCGGACCTCGTTTTGAAAATAGCCGATTTACAAGTTCTCAATGTGTCATGGTGTGGTGTGTTGTGAGTTTGTGGCTCGGTGGCTATAGGGCTTAATTATTTATTTATATTTTTATTATTTTTTTGTATTGTTTTTGCTACAAAAGATCACAGGATCTACTAAACGACATATTGAGCCTATAACACTGTATGGCGGCACCTTATGGCACTCCTTCACGTTCAGTAGATTCTGTGACCTTTTTGGCCAAATGTAAAAAATATCTAAATTAAATAAATTTAAAGCAAAGGTAATCCTAAACAAAGAAGCTTCCTCTAACAACCTAAAGCAAGAGTCTTTGTTGGAAATACCTAAGGATGTCCAATAAGTGGATGTTAGTTAGCTACAGGTAGACTATTCACCATGTTAGCTTGCTTTCCGCCACCACCACCGCCACCGCAGCAGCCACAGCGTTAGCCTCTAGCATTAGCGTTGACCCCTGACCCCCCTGACCTGTGCGCCACCACCACCACCACCGCAGCAGCTGCAGCGTGAGCGTGACGTCGGCGGGCGACGAGAACCTGACGGCGGAGGAGAAGGAAGAGCGCGAGCGCGGCCGCCGCCACGCCAACAACGCGCGGGAGCGTGTGCGCGTGCGGGACATCAACGAGGCGTTCCGGGAGCTGGGCCGCATGGTGCAGGCCCACATGCAGAGCGACAAGGCCCAGACCAAACTCATCATCCTGCAGCAGGCCGTGCAGGTCATCCTGGGGCTGGAGCAGCAGGTCAGAGGTAAGAGGACAGACAGACAGACAGACTGAGAGACAGACGGACACACAGGTAAGAGGGGGACAAGCAGATTAGAGGGCGACAGATATATCGGTCGTGTCGATCTATATCATCCGATAGGATATTACCAGTGTTGTAGTGGGACTTTTAGAAGTGGGGGGACACCCCAGACACAGGCACACATACATTATTACACATTTCCGTGTGTAACACCCACGATTTGAACTCGGGTATCCCGGGTGGCAAGTCCAACATCTAAACCATCAGACCAAAGGGACATCCCTTTGGTTCAGGGGCAGATACTAGACTTTGGAGGCCATCACGGCAGCGGCTATAGCCACTATGCTACACGTGCATGTGCACAACGCACCCAGAGACAGCCTAGCCTATTTGGAAACAGGGTTTACAATGCTTAATTCGCTTAATTCTATCCATTAGAGTGTCCCCCCGGCCCCTGCGTCCCCTGTCCACTACAGCCCTGGCTATTACACGGTCCCAATGGCTTGTCATGTTAAAAAAAAAAAGAAAAACATTTACACAAAGTAGTACCTAGCTGAGTGCCATATACTAAAACAGCCAGTGTGAGTGAACTCAAGCTGCAGTTCACTTTGACTTATAATCCACAAATGTCTTTCTCGACCTCTTACTGACTGAGGTTGTTAACAACGTATGAGATGTTAATTTCCCTTGCTGTGTGTGCAGAGGAAGTTAGTTAGTTTATTATCCACAATGTGGACATTTGTCTTCGATACAGCAACAATACAGGACAGCAACAACAGTTAAGGGCTTTCCAGACAGGAACGATAAACACTTGCATTATCGGGACGATTCTCGATTCTCTCCACTGGAAACCAGCAATAACGCCCGGTGTCACGCGCTCTCTTTATCGCACCTCATTTTCTAAGCACAAAACTCCGGTCCCGTTGACAAAGAAACTAGAAGGCGCGATTTGTTACTGGCCGTCTGTAAGGCAAAAAACACTGGACGACACTGGCAAATACAGTACAGACAGGGTCAACGAGACATGGTATTTAGTGCATTAATGGCCTTAGAAATAACAGAGTTTTTAAAAATGTTGGAAGGAAGAGCTATGTGAACTCGGTACAAACTACAGACTTCAGCCAACAGCCAGCACTTGCCTTAGACTTACAGTATAGTCAGACAGTTATGTCTGTTGTTCATTTCATGGAGTCCATGCATGCTTTAGTTCTTATTTGCATCGCCATCGTTGAAAACAACGTATTACTTTATAAAAGGGGTCTTCAACAGGTGGAGAGAATTGAGAGGATTCCAGGTGGTCCCCAGCTAAATAATGGAAAGTTGGTTAACCAGATGTAACTCTTTGAGAGCGTAAACATGAAACCAAATGGACCCGCAAGAGTTAAAATATTCATCATGTGAATTAGCCTAGGTCTACACAACTAGAGAATGTAGAAGATTAATGGTCATTTTTTATCTGTACTGTATGTTCCAGCCTGGTATTGTGGACAAAAGCAAAAATAAATATTTAGTTTTGGGGTCTGTGGGGCTAAAATGTCACCAAATGGTGGTCTGTGGCTCAAATTGTGAATAAATAGTGGGCCCTGGTATGAAAAAGGTTGAAAACCACTGCTTTATAACAGCCGGTGGGACAAAGAGAAGGAATGAGGATGGATGATGATGAGAGGGAAGGAGGAGAAAGGAAGGATATCCCTGATCATCTTCTGACAAACATCATGATTCATGTTTCTCTGTCTATTCCTGTTCCTGTTTTCACTTTCCTTTTCCTCACCAGAGAGAATCGTTGTGTTTCCTTTGTTGTTAATTTTTATTCTCTTACTGTCCTGTTCTCTCTTCAGTTTTGCCTTCCAAAACTGACATATCCCTGTTTTTTGTTTAATTTAATTCCTTTCACAGGAAGCAGATCAGAATCATTGTATTTCCTTTCATATTATAATTATTGTCCTTGTCACAACACTCACCGCTGCGTCCTGTCCCTCCAGAGCGTAACCTGAACCCCAAGGCTGCCTGTCTGAAGAGACGAGACGATGAGAAGGGCTCCGTCGGCGACCCCCCGATGACCCTGGGGGGCGGGCACCCTGGCCTGGGCGGGGACGGACACAACGTGAGCCATATGTAACGCCCTAGGTACGTCCAATACCTCCCTGTCAGTCAAATGTCTCCGCCTCCCTGTCGCTGCACCCGCTTCTGCCGTTATCAAGCGATAATTCCCAGTAGGCTGCTTATCCTTAGCCTACTCACTGATAAGATTACACCTGCAATCTTATCCACTGATAACAGTCAAGTCTGCTTGCGGTTAGGTTTAGAAAAGGGTGTAGCAATGTTTGTAGCAAAACCCTAGACCAACCGTAACCCTAATCCTAAATGCCCGACGCTCAACCACCTCACAGAACGTCAGGTCTGTGAGGTTAGGTTGAGGGTCGGGATTCAGTCTTATAGTTACGGTTGGAGGGGGCTAGGGTTTTGCGTCTCGGAACAATGGGAGTCTGCAGAGCATGGCAATTCTGAGACGAAAAAGTCCTGCTGATGACAACGTGATGACAACGTTATCTACTGATAACGGTAGAATCCGCTGGTCAGTCAAATGCCTCCCTGTCAGTCAAATAACTCCTTGTCATTGAAACACCTCCCTGTCGGTCAAATGCCTCCCTGTCAGTCAAATGCGTCCCTGTCATTCAAATAACTCCCTGTCATTCAAATTCCTCCCCGTCAGTCAAATGCCTCCTTGTCAGTCAAACACCTCCCTCTCCCTGTCAGTCAAACACCTCACTCTCCCTGTTAGTCAAACAACTCCCTTCCAGTCAAATGCCTCCCTGTCATTCAAAAACCTCCCTGTCGTTCAAACACCTCCCTGTCAGTCAATGCCTCCCTGTCAATCAAATGCATCCCTGCGTCTGTCTCAGCCGCATGTTGATTTTGACCTCCCTGAAGTGTTTACTGGCAGGACAGATTACATCTAATATGTTTTTTTCCCCACCTTTCTCTTTCCTCATGCAGCTCCAGTTGATTGTACCACCGTACACGAAGACGTGGCCTTATTATATTATCAAGCATCTCAGTGTGACACACACACACACACACACACACACACACGCACATGCACACGTACACACAGCCAGTGGCCACATTCCTGACCATGAGGACGAACAAATCCAACAGTAAAACACAAAACATCCTCTATTAGCGACACCTTGAACTCTGTGACCTTTGCTGGACTCTTGCAGAGATGCTTGCCGTTTTTTGTTGTTGTTTTTCGTGGAGGTGTGTTGGAGAGAAATGGAAGTTACACGACTTCAACAGTCATGTTTTTATAAGACATTTAAGAACAAACAAAAGAAGAAGAAAAAGAAGAAGTTGCTTCACGATGTCCGGGAGCAAACCTTTGTTTGGATCAAAGAGTATTTTTGGATCAATTTGCTCAGAATGTGAGCAAAAAAACATAATAATAATTTAGCGTCGGTGTCCTTGGATGGTTCTTTTGGCATTCCCATCTGAAAACGGAGGTCTTACTTTCACCATAGCAAAAAAGGTCACCAGATTATTATGAATCATCTGTTTGAGGGTGTTTGTGTTCATAGCACTAAGCGATTGGCTAAGACATGGTTGGTGTGTCAATCTTCCTTTTTTTTAATCATTACTTTGTAAGGACTGATGACTGAAATGCGGAGGAAGTTTTTTTTTACATGCCCACCAGGTCATGCTAGCACTATAGCAGCATTAAAGGTTTTCAGACATTCATTATTTTTCATTTATTTTTCTTTTCTTCTTTTTGATCTCAATTACACTCAGAAAACCTGAAGATTCAGCAGATTTTCTGTGGACTGGAGTTTTCTGTGCTTTGGAAGCCTAAAAAGGCTGCAGTGAAAACAGGGCAAAACAGTGGAAAGAAAAATTACAAACTTTTTTTGTTTTTTAAATCACAACCCCTTGTGCACGCGCGCGCGCACACACACACACACACACACACACACACACACACACACACACACACACACACACACACACAGAAATAGTAGCTCTATAGTGCAAGCGTGTTGTGAGATCGTCGATCTGCTATTTTTCGCTAAAGAATTTCGGTGTGCGGAACGAGAATATCAGAGGTCCGAGTATAGTACAGAGAGCCCTGTGGGACTCCACTCACTATAAACTAGGATAGGGTTTTGAGTGCTTAAAGAAACTGGACAAGCGTTTTTTTTTTTCTTTCTTTTTTTTTAATAATATTATTTAGAAAACATTGATTCCTCTTTATCTGGTATGCTGGTCATTGTTTTGGCTTAAAAAAAACAAAAAAAAAACAAATGATACTGCAGTCTTTTATTATTTAGGTGTGTGGTGGATAAATAATCTGCTTTATTTTCTTGGGGTTTTAGTTTTTTAGTTTTGTTTTGTATTTGTATTATTCATATCTTTTAATCTGTGATCAAGCCCTTAGCCCGGCCATGTCACTGCCAAAAAAACAACGGCGTAAAAATGACTGAATGGGAGATTCTGCACACACACACACACACACACACACACACACACACACACACACACACACACACACACACACACACACACACACACACACACACACACACACACACACACAGATCATCCACATAATGGGCTGTGATCTGGCCTTGTCCTGAACATCACTGGAGGATGTTACGATGACGATCCTTCAGTGACAATTAAGACGTCACTAATCCATCACGGTTCTGACCGTGGTTGCTAGGATATGACGTGGCCTGTAGTTCACATTCAACCAGAAAGCCGTTGGCACAAAGCAGTGGCGGTGTAATTGGACTAGCATGCGTTCATCACATACCGTTTTGGGAAAGGGTCCCGGAAGTAGGAGGAGTTATTCTTCTGCAAGCATGCGTAAAAAGCAGATGAAACGACAGCGCTACATTGTCAGCGTGGCGCAACACGTTTGTTGTGTTCTCCTGGCCTTGCCTCTCAGTGACCCTAGACATGTCCAGATGTCACACACACACACACACACACACACACACACACACACACACACACACACACACACACACACACACACACACACACACACACACACACACACACACACACACACACACACGGTAAAACTCATTGAAAAGACAGTCTGCGTATCACTACGTATCACAACTTGAAAAAAGATCCGATCGAGTTGACTTTTGCTGTCTTTAGCCAGAGAGCGTTTATTGGTTTTGATTTCCTCTTCGAACAACTTGCAAAAAAAATAAAACCTTTTGTTTGTTTCTTCGTAAGGATCCTTCTTTTTGTAGAATTGATTGATTTTGTCATTATTGTTGTTGTTGTTTTTTATTATTGTTATTTTTTTACTCTGTAAGATAGTTGTATGAGTTTTTACTTTTTATTTCTTAATGCTTTTTATTGTTTTTCCTCTTTTGTTTACATTGTGAACATGTAACTCCCGTGTTGCCGCATGTGCGAGATCGCTCGTGCGATCTCTGCGCAGCACAACCTAAAACAGCGGATTGATAATAAAGCTGTTTTTTATTTTCGGGTTGTAAACTGCGGCGCAGAGTCGGGCTTTAAGGTGTTGAGTTTGAAATGCCAGGAACAAAAAAAGTCCTCATTGTTCTGAATGTGTTGTGCTCAGATATAATTATTACTACATGATGCCAACGTTATCTGGCTGGCATCACGCCACCGTTTGATAGAAATAATTGGAATTTATTTTTAACAACTTTTGAATAACCTTTTCACAAAGCACAGACAAAACAACAAAATGCGGGTTACTGCATGGTAACACTAGAATAAATTGGTGTTCTATGACTTAAAGGAACACTTTATTTTTGAAAATAAAATGACATTGGCCAGTCTAGGAAGTAGTGTCGATGACATCAGAGACACTGGACTCTTAACATGCTAAAATCTGAAATATCTATAACCACATATACCACACAAAGACCCCCTGGAAAGTGTTCTGAATGTCATTTTACAAAACACAGTGAAGTGTTCCTTTAATATCATGACATGACTTAAAGCCCACCGCCCCCAACTCTATTTCTAAATGTCTGCACAATCAACATTACTTATAGAAATACTCACAGACAAAAACAGAACAATGTTGAATCAAATAATGAGTCAAGCAGGAAACAAAAAGGGTGGCCTTTTTATAGTCGTTTTCCTGACTTTTGGGGGAGTTTTGATAAAAAAAAATGGTTTAGACTCACCAGTGCCTGAAACGTGGTGGATCGGTTTGTTTGTTTGTTGTTGTTACAACCGCATTGGAGGAATTTATAAATAGCTTAAACCTTTTTATATACATATATATAAATATATAAACATAAAATAACAATTCAGTATGTATAAAAAAAAACATTAAAAAGAAGAAGGAAAAAAAAAGATTTTCATACTTAGGGAAACCTTTTTGACAATATCTCAGCACATCTCTGAAATGATCTTCTAACAGACACCTCATCATTGACAGTGACATTTCTCTGACTCTGACCACTATAAATCTAGCTTCTGGAGTCTAGATCAGTGGTTTTCAACCTTTTTCATAAATGACCCACCATTTATTCAGAATTTGAGCCACGGACCACCATGTGACGACATTTTCGCCCCACTGACCGCAAAAACTAAAGATTTATTTTGCTTTTGTCCACAATTCCGAGAAAAGAAAACAGCCAAACAGATCGAAATGACGATTAATCTTCTACATTCTCTAGTTGTGTAGACTTGGACTAGAACTGACTAGTTGCATCAAACAAGATGCGGGTTTAGAGAAGTGGTTTTCAACCATCAATGCTTGAGAGGGCTCCAAGTGGTCCTGGGCTGACTGATGGAGAGTTGATAACCTAATAAGTTTCTAACACTTATAGGGGAACTCCACCCCTTTTCAACATTTTAATATGTCATTAAAATACCTTAGAGATGTTGTGTGGACATGATAAAAAAAAAAAGTTCCTCCAATTCTGTATTTCCTAAAAATGGAGGTCTGAAAAAATCATTAACATAGTGAAATACATCTGATGACATCACCAAGATGTATTTCACCATGTTACTGATTTTTCTTTCAGACCCCTTTTTCCTGAGAGGGTACAAATGGAAACAAATGGACCCGCTAGCGTAGGCTGTCCATTTTTACTATTCAAAAACGTTTTTTCAAAATGGTAAAAAGAGGCAAAGAAAGTTTGGAAAATGGAGCCCTGGATGTCATCAAATTGGTGGTCCCGTGACTGAAAAGAACAAGTAAATAGTGGACCTTGATGTGGAAGTAGTTGAAAACCACTGCCGTACCAACCATACATGGGACACTGAAAATAGACTTAAAACAAAACAACAACAAAACACCTCTCCTCTGTGGTGTATACCAGATGCTTTTTTATCATTTTTTTTATTTGGCATGTTTTCATTTATTCTCCATGTACAGTACAGCATCCTCATCAGTATTATTATTGTTATTGTTACCCTTATTATTGTATTTGGATGCTGATATGTATCAGTATGTTAGTTTATCAACCATGTTATCATAGTAAACTGATGGCTAATATGTAGGCCTACCAGTATTTGGTTGTACCTTCAATTCTGCCCAGAATTATCTGTCAGTTCACTTCATGCAGGTCACATTATTTCCCCAGCCGTTGATTTTTGAAATCCCTAATTTGTTATTTTAGCTCTGTCTATGTTTTATTTGTGTTTGTTTAATATGTTTTATTCCCTACAGAGATTGTGCTCTTGAAAATGAGACGAAATGATATCGCCGCCAACACACAAAAATATATATCTTCCTTTCTTTCTTTTTTGGCTGTTGCATCTAAAGATACGTTGTCTTCATTATCATCTGTCAATTTTATTTGGCAAAACTGGTGTTTTCTGTTTGCCAAGGGTGCGTTGGTTGTTAGTTATGATAAAAACCTTGACAACAAGATGACAACAAACCACGTAAACTCGCTGTCTCGTATACTCTTCTTTTTGGGGACAGCATCTAACGTGTAGGATGATATTGTCCTCAGAGTGCCTCCAGTTTCCTATTTTTATAATATAAAGTAGATATTGAGAACTGTCATGTATATAACAGTAATGTAGCAATAAATGTGCCATTTTTAATAACAAAATGTACTCCTTTTTTTTCTTCCCTTTGTTTTTTTGAAGCGTGCCAAACTTGATGGGAATAGAGTAGTGGTAATGGGATCGATGAGAAGACAGGATACAGTATGGTACAATGTAGAATAATGCATGTTGTCCCTGTGTGTGTTGTGATTATGTATGTGACAACGTATGCTTTCCTTACGAGCAGTTTAGGGCAATATTACTTAGGAGAGTGATATCTTTACTTCATTTATGAAAGAAGAAAAATATTTATCAACAGAATTAATATTAACTTGTTATTTTCAACAGCCTTAATCATTGCAATTGATTCCAAGTAATAAGTAGGCTAATGTAATATTACGTTTTTACGATAGTAAAAAATATATATAATATAATATATATAATATAATATTACGTTTTTAAGATAGTAATACATAATGTATTGCTCTCCTGAGTCATCATCAATCAAAGAATAATATGTTAGGCCTACATATTACTTTCAAAATGTCGCTAGGATGGTAAACCAACATGGGAGACAACTTTGCAAGCACATTGGTGAAGAACATTTCTTAGTAGGAAACGTATTGTCAGGTTTGACATATATTCCCTGAATATATATATATCACAAAAACACATAGGCTACAGTACAGTACATGATCTATTTCATATATTCCATATGCACAGCCATACATTCAAAGGGCTTTACTGGTATGAGAAAACACATTTACATTGCATTGGCCTCATAGGACAAATACGGAGCCCCTAATAGGACATAGACGAGTAAATTAAAACCCAAAGGTTTCTCGTGCGCACGAGATACTTTCTCGTGCGCACGCAAAACTTTCTCGTGCGCACGCAAAACTTTCTCGTGCGCACGAGAAACCTTTGGGGTTTTAATTTACTCGTCTATGTCCTATTAGGGGCTCCGTAATTAGGGGCTCCGTAGGAGGCTGTTCTCTTGAAGAGAAGAAAAAAACATGTCTTCTACTTGGAGGAAAAGCAAATGGTTCCATTCCATTTGTAGCCGGTTGTTGTAACATTCTAACAGCCAGAAGAACAACAAAGGGACTCATTATGGTCGTTATAATGTCGCCTCCTCGGCGGTGAAACATTGTGTCGAGTTGTTTAGTGTGTTTTTGTGGATATATTGTATCCATTCCTTCTCATCAAGACTGGAGTGGACCGGAGGTAGAGAGACATAGAGACACAGTGAGTGGGAGAAAGAGAGAGAGAGGGGTTTTCTCCTTTGGATAAATATACAGTATACCTGTATAGTGTAATATCGTGTATCACCACTGGTTAGTTTATGTGCCATTCCGCCCCGCTAGGTGGCGGTGTTAAAAGGCTCCATTGAATTTACACCCCAGTGTTGCCATGTCTGCACTTTATGAGCGACGTTGGACTGAATTATTATTAGTAAGATTTCTTAATAAAGTATTCCCTTCCTTATTTATTTTCACAACAGTTCAACGGTTTGCAGATTTATAGTGGATTTCAAGGTCAACACAAAACTATTAACTGTGAGTGGGCGATAAAAGTATTTTGGTTTACAGTCGTTTTGAAGGAGACAATGGATTCACATGTTAATGATACACTGTTGGTAGAGCGCACTTTTTGGCGACATTCAGTAGGAGCCAAAATAAAGTCACTTGTTTGTGCCAAATCTGGGTTGCTAGGCATTTTTCACTTAATTCTCACATATGTTTAATTAGCAGAACTACATGCTCACAGCCTGTGGTACATTGTGTAGAATGCACAACCATGAACAAATAAAAATAAAATATATATATATTTTTAAATGGACTAGATTAGACTATTGGGAGTGAACATGGGGACTGTACTAAGTAATGCTTTATTTGTGTTCAGTCTTGAATCAATCAAAAGCTTTTGAAAATCATATATTTTACTAGGTCGGTTTTCATGGAGCTGCTTGGCTTGTTTCTCTCACACAAACCCAACCTGGCAACAACAAACACTATCCAATCACAGCGGGGGCTCTCCTATATCTGGCCAATCACAGCGGGTCTCACCTAGAACTGCGGTGGGATCCATAGACACTAATCTGCTGCTGTGCTGTTCACGCTCACTGTGAGCTGAACTACTGCAGGAGGAGCAACTCCACACTCCGTGATCCACAAACTCAACAACATGATCGGAAACCTGGCAAAACTGATCGGACAGAAGTATGTGTCCATCAGCAGGACCTGGTGAGTATTAAGATCTATAGATCATAGGAACATCAAAGATCTGTGCGTTGTGTCGTAGACTTTGAAAACATCAACAACTGCTGTTAGCTTCGTGCCTGGTTTGTTATGGAGGTCATCCTACTCTTAAAGGAGAATCACACCCATTATCAACATTGTACTAAACATGATGAAGGTTGATGAAAGTAAAATGTTGAAAATGGGTGGAATGCCCTTTAATAACCTTCCACTGTTTTACAAGACTTCATTCTACTGTATGTCAACATGACTCTGTTTCAACCTTCCACGATTTAGGGGTTAGCCTAGCTCTGGTCCAGAGCTCCATTGCTTCTGACTCAGAAGCAGTGGAGCTCTGGACCAGAGCTAGGGTTAGCCTAGCCGCTTTCTACAGGATATGAAGATGGGGGGTGGGGGGATGCCCAGTTTGGCATTTTAATTGTGTATTTTTTTTTTTGTTAGCCATTTCCTTGCCAGAATTCTCTGCTAGATATTACACAGTCACCGTTCAAATGGGTCAATAGGCTTTCATATAGATTATAATAGGACAGTGGGGGTGTCTCTGTCTTCGGGTGAGGGGAACCTCCAGCAATAAGCAAACACAAGGATTGTAGTGGCCTGAAAAAACAAATTCCCAAAGAAGTAATTGTGTCTCGGTGATCAGTAGGCCTATAGAGGCCCCCAAACTGAACCTGATGCACCAGTCTGTGTCCTTACATGACACCAACAGCTGGCCTACCTGAACAAACACACGAGGGTGTAGACTAGAGAAACCTCCTACTTACTTGTCTTACAAGGTCTGTCAAGATTTACAAGATCAAGAAAGGGGGAATGGTAATTTGATTGATTTAATTACAATACATTATTGGCAGATGTAATCAGTACATTCAGACATAAATGTAATCAGTACAGGGTACGGTCAGACGCTCAACTGATAGGATCCCCCTTCACTCCATCCACTCTGAACCCTCCACCACACAGATAAAAATGCACTTTTTGACCAGAAAGGTCAACAAGTTGTTTTTCACCAGAGAAACAATAGTTTTGTGCGCCTTGTGGCCCTCACTGGAAAAAGTTTGCAAACCCCTGGTATAAATGCTATTGTGAAATCAATCCCTTTGCTGCCAAAAAAAAACAAAAAAACATTTTATTTGTGTGGTGGTTCAGTGTGCACTAAGGAAAGTAGGCTTTCTAAATATTCCAGTCATGTAGGTAAAACATTCTTTTTCAGGTTTCCTGGCCGATATAACAACGACTTATACATAGCTCTACTGACAGAATCATAGATGCAGTGGGAGCTAATGTTTGGGTGTTTTTCAGGGTACTCACCCTGGCGGTGTGGGGTTCAGTGTGTTTAATGTGTGGGTGTTTTTCAGGGTACCCACCCTGGCCGTGTGGGGTTCAGTGTGTTTAATGTGTGGGTGTTTTTCAGGGTACCCACCCTGGCCGTGTGGGGTTCAGTGTGTTTAATGTGTGGGTGTATTTTTTCAGGGTACCCACCCTGGCCGTGTGGGGGTCCGTGGGAGGCGTAGCGTTGGTCCACTTCACAGACTGGAGGCTGTTCCTGGACTACGTTCCCTACATCAATGGAAAGTTCAAGAGCGACGAATAGATCTGATTCCGTCCATATGAGGTACAGGATGGTTTATAAACTGGCCCACCCCCACTTAAGTTTGGAAACCTAACTTTGGGAACGATTTTCTGCACCTTTCTAATACCAATACCAATTGGTATTGTACCATTTTATATTGTTGATCTAAACACCATTCCTTGTTGTAAAGGAGACTAACTTTTACAACAAGGTATGGTGTATTGAGGCCGGACATTCGTGGAATGAGTCACACTGTTAAACGTGCTTGTTGCATCCCCACCAAATCTTGCTGAAATGCCTAATTCAACCTTGCTTTGAGGAGTGAAAAAAATATATTTTTTTCTTTGTCGTAAGGGAAAGTTATAAAACATGGGAACATGGGCATGTTACTACTGCTGTTTAATGTGTTGAAATTCAACACCCATGGGAAACCTCAGGTCAAAATCGGGGTACCATTTACTAACCATTAGAAGGTAAAACATGCAAAATTTCATCATGCTTTATGTAGCATGATTGTGATGCTGAATTCCATTCCAAGCATTAGTTTTTCTCAGAAAACAACTCTATGTACCGTATCTTCCGGACTATAAGGCGCACTTAAAAGCCTTTAATTTTCTCAAAAATCCACAGTGCGCCTTATAATCCAGTGCGCCTTATATATAGATTGTTTGACTGCAGGTGCTTCTATTCTGTGTTAACTGTAGTAGCTTCTATTCTCTGCACCTTATAATCCAGTGCGCCTTATATATGAAAACCATTTCAAAAGGTGCGCTTTATAATCCGGTGCGCTTTATAATCCGGTGCGCCTTATAGTGCGGAAATTACGGTATTATACTGTTAGACGCATAGAGGCACCATTACAGTAGCCGCATGCAGTCCTTAATTCTTGAAAACACAACATCCAAAGAAGAGTATTGATTGTCGTTGTGTACTTTGTGAAATGTCTGAAACTCATCTTTCCAAAATTTTGTTCTGAAAGCTGCAGCGTCGGATGTTTTGACATTCACCCGCAATGCGGGTGAAGTATAAACGTCATCTGTGTTCGGAAAGTTTTTTTTTCGGAAAGTAAAAAAAATAAGTGTGATCTTTCCAAACAAAAGTTCTGACGTTGGAGAGAGCATGAACGGGGCTTAAAACATGTGAAATGGTATAGAAAGCAATTAGAATAAACAATATTGCAAGCAGCAATAAAACGTGAACAAGCAAGCAGCAATAAGGAGTCAGAACAATATGCAGAAGAAGGAACATATTTTTGGTGCTTTTGCCCCGGGCCATACAATAGTGAATGAATAAATGAAATGTAAAATTCCTACAGTAGCCTACATGTCAACCTGGCCTCCTACAACAAAACTGATAAAAGCTTGGACAATTACAGTACAATTCAAGTACAACTAGAAGAAATTGTGAAATAAATGTGATTGGACACTAGTTAACAACAGTTGTTTAATGGCCACTTTGTTCAAGAAGTTAATCTAACATAATCTGGCACAATGTTTTAACCACTACACTGTTACATGAAATGATCAAGGCTTGTACAATGCTTTGGGTAGGTTACTACTGGAAATCTAGAATGTCGGGGTATGACCTGGCCGGAATCGAACCCCGGTCTCCCAGTCTCAGGGCAGACACTCTAACCACAAGGCCACTGAGTTGGTGCCATTACCATTACATTGAGTTTTATCATCTCAATCACAAAGTGACATTTCCGTGAATGTCACTTTCATGATATGCGAGTGTAACTCCATGCTATTGAGAAGTAGGCAGAAATGCATTGGACTCAAAGTAAAAGCCCAGCTTGAATCCTTTTATGTTAGGTCTTTTTAAGTAATAGCAAATCATACACATTGCAGAGACTTTAATTGTTACTGTAAAATAATTCAAACCGGCTGTCATTTTACATCTCATCTTACTCACTTCAAACAATGTGTTTCAGACACTAGACTATGATTTTTCACCGTTAGGCTCACTGTGACCACTGATCACGTGACTAACCCAATGTAACTGTGTACCCCATCATTGGCGCAACTCCGTCTCTAAATGGCTCTGGTGCGTTGCATTAAAATTGGATTTTAGATCATGCAACAGCATGCAGCAGTGGATAAACAAAACACAAGACAAATCAGTTTATGAAGAAAACTGAAGCAATAGGACATGTGGGTGTGACAATCTGCCACATCCTGACGTGAAACTCTACATACAATATAAAAGTATACTGGTTTACAGCAGTATGTTTTTATGAAGTGTATCCTTTAAACAAACAACTACCCTTAATCAATGATTATCTATGATAAAAATGCTTCAAAACAAGAGCCTACACATGTTAACAATTAATGTGATTCATAAAATGACCAATGCCAGGCTGCATTATATATTTGATGGTCAAATGAATTATTTTCGAAGTAATTTAAACATTTCATTGATGAGCCATGCGAGTTCCATTGTAAAAGCAGTGAGGTGGCTAAAATGGAAACTCCAACATAAAAGAAGGACATCAAGAGAATGGCAAGGTTTAACGGTTTTTATTAACAACCACTCCCAAAAGTATTAGATTACATTTGTACAAGGGCAGCATTGCTGGTTGAACTGGTAGGGATACTTAAGTAATCTGATTACTTGTAATGAATTATTTACATGATTACTTTACCAAACAAGGAGAACAAAGGAAGACCTGGAGATGCCGCAAACAGAAGGAGGGGGGGCCAGGCCACCCCTAGGGACGTCGAAGCTGTTCCCACCCTCGCCCTAACTTAACAAATGAATCCTAAACCGAGAACTAAAACATAACGAAAACCAAGGCTGCCGCCATCTCCAGGCCAAACAGAAATAAACTAACTAAAGAGAACTGTGGCTAGAGTAGGGCTTTACCGAATAGCCTCGTTTTTAACAACAAAGACTGGTTTTACAAAATGGCTGTGTTTAGGACAACTTCTAAGGACTACTATTTGACTTGTATTTGGACAAACTGGCAAAACTGGTATGCTTAGGACACTGAATGGTTTGGAGCTGCTGTCTGCTGGCAGGCTGGAAAGAGAGTGAGTGGAAGACAACAGGTGGCTTATATAGTCTGATGATGGAGGTGATTGGAGGAGACAGATGCGTGGTGGCCCAACCGGTGGTAAGAGGTGGAGGAGTGGGCTGGTACTGGAGATGAGTGGGCTGGACCTGTGAGTATGATTGACAGACTGGAGAGAAGGAGAGGAGAGCAGAATATAGAGGGGAGGAACACATGCTGCCTGCACTGTCTGTCTGTTCCCCCATAATAATACACGTAACAGCCCCCATTTGAGCAATTTGAGTAAGACTGGTTTTGCTGCTATTTGGCATCCCCCTCTACAAAACTGTAAAATATCAGAAGCAGATTACGCTGCATGTGTAGATTAGGGGCATTAGAATCATTTTCACGAACGAGCAATTTTCATTGGCTCGTAAAAACATAATTTTTTCTCTTAAAACAAAATTCACACCTATTTTCATATTCATATGGCTCCAAAGTTCATGTGTAGGTCATTGTTATGCATTTTGATCAAAGATTGTAGGAGAACAGCTATTTTAACTGTTTTACATATAATTCAAGATGGCGGTTCATCTAAAGGTCAGAGGTCAAAAGTCAGACTACAAAAGTTGTTCGGCATAAGCAGACGCATAAGTGAATATAAGTTACATTTCTGAGAGTCAAGCAGTTCATGAGTTATAAGTGTTTAAATTTTGCAATTTCAGTTGAGTGCTATAGCGCCACCATTTGACCAGTGGTCACAGGCTTCGCATCATCACCGTTTGGCATCACCCTCTACCAGATTACCAATTTTCGCGAAAACCGACTGCACGGTTCAGCCAGAACAGCTATTTTTGGCGGAAAAAGAAAGAGAAGGAGAAAAGCAGTCAATATCAATTAAGTGAACAAGTCCACTTCGTGGACTGCTTGTTCACTTAACAAGTCCACTTCGTGGACTGCTTGTTCACTTAAATATTGCAAATAGTAATTATAATGATAATACTGTCACCTTGTGATAATGGTACTAATCAAAAGTTATCAATAATATAATAAATCAATAAAATGTCTTAATGTAACTTGGCCTCTACAGTCAGTGTCACGATATAAAGTTAAGATGTCAAACTGCACCTGCAGGCGGCCGCCACACGATGGAGACAAACACCAGGGTTTTTAGTAGTTACGCAAGCTGGGACAGGAGGCATGGTGATTCTGAGAGGAAATTGTGGTCCTGATGACAACTAATAACTGGGATCTTGTCCACTGATAACGGTCAAATCTGCTGCAAATTGAGATGTTTTTTGTGTTCCTCAGGGCAGTGTGTGGGACGCTGGACACGGCTGGGATGAAACCATGGGACAAGACCACCTGACACCACCAGAGAGAGAGCAAGAAAGAGATGCATACACGATGAAGCTGTCTGTGTGTAAAAACACTGAATAAAAGAACAGGACTTCATCCCCACACGGACCACCATCCTCCCTGAGATGGGCTGTGATTCTGTCACAGTATGGAAGCTAGATTCTATGGACAGATACATTTTTTATTGTTGGGAACAAGTTAATGACTACCGTTTCCACTTGTGCATCATTTATCATTCCTACCCGGTTAAAATAAATAAAATGTTTTATTTTATTGTCCGACCATCCATCCATCTCTGCATTATTTAAAAGTCTTTTGTTGTGCAGAAATGTTTTATCAAATCAGTGTGTGAGATTTGAGAAGTTTTTGAAAGGAATTTAGGTCCACACTTTTAGTCACTAGAAACTGAGACGCATATCTGGGGTTGATGGCATCTTTGTATCTATCTCTGCCTCAGAGAGTTGACATAAAATACACATATTGACTGGGTGCTAAAGCTAAAAGAACATTCGGGCAGATTCATAATAGATCTCACACCACAGATACAAAACCAGAATGTCTTGATGAATATGACTGGTTGATCACCATCAGGTCCTGATGCCTCTGCCCCACAACTCACGGCTTGGGGATATTTAACAACAATGATTTCTGCCCTCTGTATTTGACCCACAGGGCAAATAGAGTATTACAGCCATACCACATCATATAGCAGATTAAGGTATATTTTAAATGATGCTAAAATGTAAAAAAAAAAAAATTCTCTTAAACTCCACTGGACAAGTGACTTGAATGTCATTGTAATAAAAATGTAATATTCTATTTTTTATTTTTTCTGGACAGTGATATCCGTGATGATATTGAGTTTTATTAGCAGCACAACAGTTCAAGACCAGCCGAGGGACCCAAGTGTAACCAGGCACTGAAGCCAATGCCCCTGGTGTTTCCACATAGTAAACATGGGGGCTTATGACAAAATAAATGACACCTATATGAACTTTACCATTGAGCTTATGTCTATCTTAAAATGCACTCGTCCCAGTCCAATAAGCAATCTAAAGTGTCTGGTACTGGTGGCACAGTGTGTTAGGACACTGGTTACATGGTCCAGAGAAGGCGGATTCAAACCCCACACACAGCTTAAAATCTGCTGGTGTGGGCTCAATGAGATAGGTCAACGGGTAGGCCTACAAGAAAAATGAACGGGGAATCCATTTCTGGAACAGGGGCAACACCACGAGGGGGTGGGACTGCTCAGCTCTATAGTAGGCTGCATGGTCTTTCTTGGAATATGCCGTTTTCTTGAGGATTTTCGAAAAATGTCGAAATTGAGAAAAAATGACCTAGGCCTAATACTATAGTAGGCCTATATGCCTATTAAAAATCAATTAATCAGTCAATGTTTATGTAAGTCTATTTATGTGTGCACTTTCAATCTTGATTTTGATTTGGTCAATTAGCGGGGACATAACAAATAGGGACAAGTCCTGGGCCTGAAGAAGGCAGAAATGCAGTAGGCCTAAACTCAGGCAACAGCCCAGATTTATGGATCTTACATTCCCGTTATTTTAGATCGTTTTGTAGCCTACTAATAATAGTAGCCTAACATAAACATTACAGAGACTTCAATTGTCACTGTGCACTACTTTAAAACAGTTGTCATATTGCACATGTGCCCTAAAACGGCTCTTATTTGTGGCGCCCTCGTTGAAAACAATGTATTGCCAACTAGAGTTTGTCCCTGCTTAGGCTGCACGCGCGGGTTGCTTGATCGGTTTCTATTTCGCAACTCTATAGAGATGCGCAGTGACGTCACCAGCCCTGTTCCACTAGTGGATTCCTCATTCATTTTCCTCATAGACTTTTCGAAAATGGTTGATAAAAACACGATTGCGCCGCGGCCAAAGCCAACTCAAAAAGCCAATATTGTCATATAATATATAATTAGGAAGAAGTATAAAACGGCATGATACAAGACTTTTTGTTTCGTTTTTCATCTTAGAAATTATTTTATTGTCCCAAAAGTTTGTGTGTGTCATCATGATTCGTCACGACTCGAGTTGGCTTTGTCCGCGGCGTAATCGTCTTGATATAAATTATTTTCGAAAAGTCTATGAGAAAAATGAATGGGGAATCCTCTTGTGGAACAGGGGCGGTGACGTCACTGCGCATCTCTATGGCTGTGGAACGTGACGTGATCGAGTGGGCGGGGCTTTTAGGTTTAAAAGGAAGATGGCGCCAACAGCACGGCTTTGTCGGGGCCATGCTAGGTTCAAGGTATGTTTGTTCACAAATGTTTGTTTGAGAAGCAAGCTGTTTTATCCACCTTTAACACTGTTTTTGTGGCTTTAGAGGGCCATTGGTTATTTACTGTAGTGTTTTTCAAAATATCAACATTTAAGCCACACAGACTATGATTACACTTAGCCTCTCAGATCTAAAACTAAAGTCTTTAGTCAACAGTTCCATGCTGTAGGCCTATAGATGTCTGTACAATTAACAAGCAAAATGTACACATGGACTTTATGCAAATTTGGTGAATCAGATGTTAAAAATTTGGTTACATTTTCTGCTTCCAACAGTTAAAGTGAAGCTCTTTAACACTTTGGCTAATGGCTAAAGGTAGGCTAATGCTTGTGCTTTCACTAGCTAAACTAATGCTAAAACACCACATTTAGCTGTGTTACTCATTCCAGAAAGGTCTGCTCTTTACAAGCCATATTCTGTTGTAAACGTGACTAATGGATGATTCAAATGATATGAGACAATATAAATTGGGTATTAAACCAATTGGTGGAGAAAATAATTCCCAGTTTCTGAACTTATGTGGGCCAGTTTTACTATAAATTATATATATTTTATACAGGTTGATGTGACCTTGGACGGTGTCTTCAGGAGACAGCTGGTGTAATGGAGTGTCTACTCGGCTGAGCTGAAACCTTACGGTGCCAACAAACGTTCTGTCTGAGATGAGACGCAGAACTGTTCATACCAGCAACCCGCACAGCACAAGGCCCCCCACGGTATGTACCTGCATTACATGTGACTGTAGTAGAAACCTATAGGGCTGTGCCACCATTATAACATGTTGATGTATAGCCACAATGCAACTCTGGATTTCTTTTTATAATGGGATGAATCTTGAGTTGCAATACCTTCCATTTACTCCCAATGACAAAAAATGTGTTAAACTAACAATTATTGCTAACCAACATTGGTTGAATTATCCTCTTTCTAAGTGTTTGTTTTGCTAAAATTCCACCGTAGACATTATGAGCTACTTTCTGTCAATGGATTCTCTGCAGGTGATTATTTTTTAAGTACTACAGTTTGGAAGTGCTCATCGTTGGGTATTGAACGTCCCTGTGGACCACCTGTTTAGAATTTGCACATAATGCAGGAGGCACCAGACTAACGCGTTAATACAAACGAGTGCCTCCCAATTCAAGTATTTTTATTTACTCATAACATGTCTATGGTGGAGTCAATGGAGGGTATTGCAACTTTAGATTCATCCAGTCATTAAAAAATCTAGATTTGCATTGTGGTTGGTTTAAAGGAGAGTTCCACCCGTTTTCAAAAAAATCCTGAGGGGATACAAATGTGACCCAAATGGACCCCAGCAGGTCCATTTGGTTCCATTTGTACCCTCTCAGGGAAAAGGGTCTGAAGGAAATCATTAACATGATGAAACACAACCTATTGTGTTAACAGAATTTTCCACAAAAGAAAGATCTATCCCCTCAGCACCTTTTCTTATGGTTATGTGACAATTATGCCAGCCATACTGTTCGTATGTGTTTAGATGGAGAAGTCACCTAGTATATCTTTAATGGCATTTAGAAGGTTTAAAACACTTTCCTGGGGGTATTTTGGTGTAATGTGGTTAGATATTTTAGGTCAGTGCCTTAGTCATTGACTCTGGACTACAGTTCCCATAATGCTTTGGTGCACTGCTCCTCATTGCAGGAGCTTTCTTGCTGAGACAACTTGTAGTCTAGGAAGTAGTGTCTGACATCAGGGACACTGGACTCTCTGCTAAAATGTCTAAATCCACACCTTACACAAAGAAGTCCAGGAAAGTGTTCTAAATCTTTCATTAGATGTTGTAGTATGTAAGAAATCTCAGAATTATAACTTTTTTCTATATGGACCCTTTAATCACTCCCTGAAAATATCTGGTACGACAATCATAGGGGCCGCAGTGGTCCTCCAATAACAGTCATTGGTGGAGGGACGGTCCCATTGGGACTGTTGGTAGATTGTTGGTATGAGTACCTATGTTATAGTGCAGGGGTTTTCAATCTTTTTGATACCTGAGCCCACTATTTATTCAGCATTCAGCATTTTAGCCCCACAAACTCCAAAACTAGATTTATTTTGCTTTTGTCCACAATTCCAGGCTGAATTTGGGAAACAAAACAGTCAAACATACAGATCAAAATGACCATTTATCTTCCATATTCTCTAGTTGTGTAGACTAGGCTAATTCAGGCGATGAATATTTTAACTCTTGAGTATTTACGCTCTCAAAGAGTTACACCTGGTTAACCAACTCTTCGTCGTTTACCCTGGGGACCACCTGGAACTCTGGACCTTTGAAAACCACTGTAGTGTACTATCGGTTATGGCTGAACACTAGAGGGAGCCATAGTGCCGGGAGAGATCAGTTTTGAGTCAAGATTTGAAAATGACCATGGAATTGACCTCTATGGTTGGCATAGATACTGGATATTTTCAGGACGTGATCTAATAAAGGGAGTGTCTAAGAATAGGAAAAAAGGTAATTGAAATTCTGAGATTTCGTGACTTGTTATTGCTGGCAGCACTGGTTGCAAAGTGGTCAAGTATGAAATGCTGATAGTGGTGTCAACTGTATTTCATGTCCAGAGTCCCATGTTGGGAGTTCTGCTCTAGTTTTGGTGAATATTATGTAGTTCTAGTCATTTTGTTGTGGTCACTGGGCTCATGCAGTAAAAGTAAATGAATCTACAAAAGTAATGTAAATTGTATTGAATTATTTCTAAAATATTAGCGCAACCTTCATTTTTACCCCCTCTGCCCAACACAGAGGGGGGGTCATAGTGGTATGGACACAAATGGTTCCATATGGGATGCAGGAGTGAGAAATGAACTAATGCTAATATTTTAAATCTGTCAACAATACAAATGAAATTAGTTTTGGTTTCAATTACCTTTTACTGAGTTGCCCCAGTGACCTCAACAAAATGACCAGTACTACTACCACAAGAGCAGGACTCTGGATGTCAATTAATACCGTTGACATCACTATATTAATTTCTTTTAATGGGTTGAATCATTCACAATTTTGATAAAGTTAAATAATGGTGACACAGCCCTGTTAGATTATGCTATGACTTCCAAAATGTCATCCTGTAGAACAAACTATTTTTTTCTAATCCTTTTATTTCCTCCTGTTTCAGAATGTGAACCTGATCAGAGGTACACTCTGCGCTGCTGTTGTCACTCCTGGGTGCTGTTTGTGAACGTGAACCAATGACTCCACTGCTGGGTGCTGTTGGCTGTGAGGGTAAGTAATGATTCCACTGCTGGGTGCTGTTGGCAGTGAAAGGTTAGTGAACCTGGTCATGCTTGTGTAAGTGAGCTACATGCTACCATACCACAGGTTGTCATTCTCGCCGTGTATAATGCCAGCCCACGTCACATGTCACTACGGGGAAATGTGTAAATTATGTTAAATAAGGGCATGGCACTCGGTGGCACACTATGAGCTTATAGAACTGATATTTTTCAAGTTAAATTTTAAATTAATGGTTAAAAGTGGTTGCGCTCCATTCTAGTCCCTCCTTTCTATTCTCTATTCTTTGCTTTTAATAAAGTTATCTGTGTTTGTTGTCTGAGTTTTTAATCGCATTTTATTTCTTTAAAGTATTTTCTTCCTTTCCTTCTGTCTTCTTAGTCTACTAGTCTACTTTATAGTTATGTGATTTGTCTGGTATCATTATGGTAGCATGTAGCCTGCTTAACATTGTGTTTAAATCTGTGCAAACCAGAGGGAGCAATTCTATGCAATCACCGGTAGTGACAGCTGCTGAGGAAGAGCAGTGCTGTCGATGGTGTGTTATCAGGCAACCCAAACTCTTGCCTTAACCAGTCCCTAACCATAACCACAGCACAATGCTGAACTGCCATGGTAGGAGTCAATCCTGTTGGCACCTTGGCAATGTGATGGCTTGGCCGGCAATGCTGATACGGGTGATTGCATACATTCCTTCTGGCAAACTAACGAAGGAAGCAAAATGATGGCTGTGTCATTTGATTCCTTGGTTAGTGTGTGTTGTGATTTTAATGGCTGATATTAAAGGTAAGTGAGCGTAGTTTATTCATTTTATCAGTCGGGTAGAAACCTTGTACTTCCCTATAGTTCAAACTTTTGTTTTGTAAATTTGTTACTGTCATGCTGCAGTGTCACACACTAAAGAGACTAAAGTAACAAATATCTGATCTACAAGCTCACAATGCATGGATCATCCGTTATTGGATCTTTGGTTATTGTTTTTGCCCAAAATTACTCTGTGGGATGTACAAGGTTTCTAACCAACCTTTTCTCTTCTATTCTTTGCTTTAATAAAGTTATTTGTTGTTGTTGTCTCAGACTCTTTTGATCGAATTTTATTTATTCGCTTTTTTAGTAATTTCTTTCTTTCCTCCTGCCTGTCACACTAGTTGACTAATGTTTGTGGTGCGTCAATCGGGGTGCGTTTTCTTTTCGCTTTTAAGATTGCGTTGCGATATTTCCACAAATCATAATCACGTGAGTTCACATTACATATGAACACAGGCCCGGTATGTAATGTGCTTTCATGTGATAATTTCACAGGTTATCATTCACGTCGGTCGTAGTTTTATAAAGTTAAAGGGGAATTCCACCCATTTTAATTTTATTATGCCATTAATATTTAGTTTTGAAAGTGGGTGGAATTCCCCTTATGTTGAGAACAGAAAGTAATGTAGGCGCATCGATCATGCCATGATTATTACTGTTTGTTGTGACCTAATGTCATCCATGTGTTTTACTAATGATCATAGTGTTGACAAATGACTACTGTGGCACAATTGCTTTTGTGTTGTCTCATTTGCAAGTAGGCTTCCACCCAACCTTTTCTCTTTTTATTCTTTGTTTTAATAAAGTTTGTTTTTGTTTTTATCCTTCACATTTTTTTCATTTATTTCCTTTCTGTCATTCTTTAGATTGTCTAAATTCTGATTTTTTTTTTTTTTTTTTTTTTTTTTTATATATATACAGGATATACTGTCTTCACAAAAATACTAAGGCCAACTGCTTGGGCAAGGACCAAGGAAATCTATTTTGTTTTGTGTTCATAAAGTGCTCAAAGTGTTTAAAGTGAAAAGTGCAGCAGCAAACATCTAGGTCATAAGACCATTGTTGGTGTTCTATCATCAGCTATAATTTGCAAGTAAAGTTTCACCACATAAGCTCACATCAAATATGAACACAGGCCCGGTATTTGATGTGCGTTTGTAATTGTCTCGTATCATTTCACATTTGTGTAAGGATTCATGTCGACCTGCATCACATAATACACACGGGGTTAGGTTAGGGTTAGGTATGTGATGTAGGTTGAGATGTGTCTTATAATGTGCGAGTAGATTTATGGATGCTGCCATTTGCAGCCAAAACATCAACAAGGCATTGGCGATGGGCCTATGACCCAAAAGTTTTCTGCTGCACTTTTCACTTGTTGCACTTTGTAGCACTTTATGAGCACAGAAATAAAATATTTTCTTAGTTTGTCTGAGGAGTCCACCTTAAGATATCTGGGACTTATGTTTTGTATGTATATATAGACCATGTAAACCTTGCTATCTATGTATTGATAAAATTCAAGTTAAATGTCAATTGTGAAGTGACTTTATTGAAATGTTTTGTTTTGGCGTGGTTGAGATGTCAATCAAAGCGATTGATTTTTGGACCTGTAAATTACAACAAAGCAAACTATGGCACTGGTGTGGACTTCTGGTTTACCGGAACGGGGTTCAATTCCCTGCAGTGCCCTGCTCAATGTGTTGTATTTGCTTGGTCTCGTTGTTTTTGCATCATTGTGTTGCATACATGATAGAAGTCTAGTTAATAAGGAACTGTAGCATACTGGGTGGTCTAAATGAGATCTAGTTTCCGGCGTTAGTTCAGTCAGATACTCGAGGTTTCATGCTGTGCACTAGGGCAGTAGTTTTCAACCAGTGGTCCGGGACCACAGTGGTCCTTGAGAGGATTCCAGGTGGTCCCCAGCTAAATGACGGACAGTTGGTAACCAAATGGACCATTATAGATCTGTAACTCTTAACTCGTGAGAGCATAAAATAAAACCAAATTTGGTTTCATTTTATGCTCTTGAGTTCAATTAACATCTGAATTACTTCAAGAATCTATTGGAAAAGGTGGAATAATTTTACATTTAGCCAGTAATCTCTCCTAAATTGTCGACAAACTTGAAAATCCTTAGTTTTGGGTTCGTTTTGAGAGACTAAACTCAACATCAAATGGTGGTCTGTTGCGAAGAACAAATCGTGGGCCCTGGTATGAAAATGGTTAAACCACTTGGGAAACAAACTGAATGCTCCAGCGTCCTCTGCTGTTCCAGCAGAGGTGCTACAGTAGATAGAAATCCCATAACTTGGTCATCAATCATAGAGGCCACATTAGCATTATGCTCTGTAAAACATTGTTATTGCATCTATAAATCATAATCCAGTGCCTTAATGTAAAGTGAAGACTTCACATGGGTGCTACATTAACAGAGGCCCCAACTAATGAATCGTCTTCACTTTACTTGGGGGCTCTTGATAACCAATGTACCAATGATCAATAGATATTTTAGAAATGTTTTACAATTATACATACGAACATGGAGAACACATGAGCAGCTAGTCAAATAATTCCTAGCCATTAAATGTATGTTTAATGATAAGTGTAAGTAATCTGTATAACTGTTATAAATTATAAATGTTATAAATGTTTCAATGATAATTTCTAAAAGTTTACAAATGGGTTATCCATTAATAACTAACTACAAATAAATGATATTTAGCCTTAGTTAGCCCTACACATACTTTAGTTACAATATTATTATACATTTATTAATAATTTACCAAGGTATACAGATGGCTTAAACTATTGTCTTTATCTACTAATAAGTTCTAAATATTACCTAGTTACAAATGATTTAACAATTACACATGTATATAAATGGCTTATTCATGAATAGTTTACTACTTATTAATAATTTACTAATAACTTATACATGAGTTTTGAAGATAGTTATAAATGTTTAGTTAAGCATTTATGGATGTTAATAAACAATCTGTTCCTGAATATTACTCATTAACAAATTGCTTATAAATGTTTATGAATGCTTTATAATGGGCCGTTATTGTAAAGTGTTACCGATGTGTCTATGTAGTATAGGTATGCAGCAACCTTGCTTTGTGTCTCCGTGCTTGTTGCAACCCTCTGGTTGACGTGTCCTGGAGCAGTCTGGTAAACGTGTTCTGCTGGTCTGTATCATAGCGTAATAAAATATAGAGACCGGACTCGAGCGACAGCCCCGCCCCCTTGTTATTCAATTCAATACAAGTTGCTCATTGGCGTTTTGAAGCACCCGGAAGACCACAGGAAGTGCGCCTATTTCCGCATTTGACCACCAAAATTTGGTGGTCAATTGCGGAAGTATTTCTCCATGAACGCGCCCGAAGCAAGGGATTATGGGAACGGAAAGGATTCATGAACGAGCGCCGTCGAGAACGAGCAAAGGAATAAAACATCAAAAAGCATAAAAAAACATCCTTGTGGGTTTATTATCTGTCATATAATACATCTGTTGTGTTTTGAGAGGTAGTATATGACGTGAGGACCTGTGGTTCATTCAGAAAACAACTTAAATACTGTCCGTGTGCACAAAGCAAACCAGCGTGCGTGCTCTCTGGGCGCTTGTACATGAATTCCACCCGCCTGCACTACCAAACTTGGCAACCAGCGCTGGAGGCGCTGTTGGCCGATCTGGTCATCCTCAAAACAATGTCGAAATTTCGAGAAAAAAAAAACAAAAACGTAAGGCTATAGCCTTACGGTTTTTGAAAAATGTTTTGTCATGTTTTGCCAAAATGTTTTGTAATTTTTCTGGAAATTTCGACATTTTTTCAAAAATCCTTAAAACGATGAAAAAAGGTAAGGCTATAGCCTTACGTTTTTTTTCTCGAAATTTCGAAATTTTTTCGAAAATCCTCAAAAATCCTCAAAACGATGAAAAAACGTAAGGCTATAGCCTTACGTTTTTTTTCTCGAAATTTCGAAATTTTTTCGAAAATCCTCAAAAATCCTCAAAACGATGAAAAAACGTAAGGCTATAGCCTTACGTTTTTTTTCTCGAAATTTCGACATTTTTTCGAAAATCCTCAAAAACTCTCAAAACGATGAAAAACGGCATGCTGTGCAAGACCGTAAGGCTATAGCCTTGCGTTTTTGCCAGTTTTGTCATTTTTTGACATTTTTCGAAAATCCTCAAAACGATGAAAAAACGTAAGGCTATAGCCTTACGTTTTTTTTCTCGAAATTTCGATTTTTTTTTTCGAAAATCCTCAAAAACCCTCAAAACGATGAAAAACGGCATGCTGTGCAAGACCGTGAGGCTATAGCCTTGCGTTTTTGCCAGTTTTGTCATTTTTTGTCATTTTTCGAAAATCCTCAAAACGATGAAAAAACGTAAGGCTATAGCCTTACGTTTTTTTTCTCGAAATTTCGACATTTTTTCGAAAATCCTCAAAAACTCTCAAAACGATGAAAAACGGCATGCTGTGCAAGACCGTAGGCTTGCACAGCATGCCACATGCTATAGCCTTGCGTTTTTTGCCAGTTTTGTCATTTTTTGTCATTTTTCGAAAATCCTCAAAACGATGAAAAAACGTAAGGCTATAGCCTTACGTTTTTTTTCTCGAAATTTCAACATTTTTTCGAAAATCCTCAAAAACTCTCAAAACGATGAAGAACGGCATGCTGTGCAAGACCGTAAGGCTATAGCCTTGCGTTTTCGCCAGTTTTTGTAATTTTTTGTCATTTTTCGAAAATCCTCAAAACGATGAAAAAACGTAAGGCTATAGCCTTGTACGTTTTTTTTTCCGAAATTTCGACATTTTTCGAAAAATCCTCAAAAATCCTCAAAAACGATGAAAAAGTGCATGCTCTGCAAGACCCGTAAGGTTATAGCCTTGCGTTTTGCCAGTTTTTGTAATTTTTTGTTCATTTTTCGAAAATCCTCAAAACGATGAAAAAACGTAAGGCTATATAGCCTTACGTTTTTTTTTCTCGAAATTTCGACATTTTTTCGAAAATCCTCAAAAAACTCTCAAAAACGATGAAAACGGCATGCTGTGCAAG
>CM076976.1:32165496-32262996 GCA_039105355.1 Benthosema pterotum
AAGACAGGGGGGTGTTGTTTATGCTATTGGAACCAAATGGACCCTTAGGGTCCATTTGGTTCCATAGGATGTGTGTGTGCGTGTGTGTTGTTGCATACCCTCCTGTGTATAAAGCCTATTTGCAGATTTTGCAGATCTAAAAGCTCACAAGGTCTTACAGTCCAACTCATTGAGGTCTTATAACTCTAGTGGCAGCCAGCTAATTAGGCCTTAAT
Organism: Benthosema pterotum; assembly: GCA_039105355.1. Taxonomy (NCBI): domain Eukaryota; kingdom Metazoa; phylum Chordata; class Actinopteri; order Myctophiformes; family Myctophidae; genus Benthosema; species Benthosema pterotum. The sequence goes on from CM076976.1 coordinate 32,165,712, forward strand.
CTGTCACACCTGGCTGATTGCAACACTGCAGTTACTTTGGCTCCTTCATTAAACAGAGAGTCAATGGAAGGGACTTGCCACAAACAAATGCCTCTCACGCGAAAACGAAAACTCGTAAGCGATTACTTTTTTCGACGTGGGCGTCCCGACACGATCAAGTATCTTGTGTGCGATCGTGGTATTGGTACGATAAAAGACGTGGTCATGGGAGCGATTTAAAAATCGGTGTTGGATCAGAAATGTCAAAAGTGAAATGCTGTTGGTTCTAATGTAATTGATAGGGACACGGGAGCATACGTCGGGTCGCTCTGAGGCCCGTAGCTCTGGTTCTGAACGTGTCTGTGCTTTTTTGATGACATTGGGTGAAAGGCGAGAAGTTTGTCTACAAAATGTCCGAAAACCACGCGTGTAAAGCGAATATTGTGGCCGTGAGGACGATTTGTTCGGTCATGACCCGAACCTCGAGACACTGCATCTCCCACTCTGTTTCACTCGCTCACTGGTCGAGAGACCCTCTAAGCTCCGCTAAATTTCTCGAACCATGCACACTTTGAACTGCGATAGCGGACAAACCGAGCAACATATTCAAATACGGTTTGAACGACCACAAAGTTGACCATTGTGTCACCGTTTTAAAGTTTAAATCATGTTTCTACGACAAAGTATGCCAGAGTAATGAGGCTGCAAAAGTGAGCCAAAAGTGGGCCAAATACCAATACATTGTCAATGGGGAATTATATTTTTAAATAAAGTTTAATATTTTAAAAAGTATACATTTTTTCAAAATATTGTTTTTACCGATGAAATTCAAACCTAGCCGAACATTTTAAACTTTGAACGGAATTTCAAAGTAAAAGTATGACGGAGTTATAAGAGCACAAAAAAGTCAACTGTAAAAAGTGTGTCATTTTTTCCATTAACCCTCACTATAAAATAACTAAAAAAAAACTAAAAAACTAAAAAACTAAAAAACTAAAAAAAACTATAAAAATATAAATTTAAGCATAAATCACTGCAAAAAGTCGAACAGTATAAAGTTTGAACTAAAATTCTAGCATAAAGTATGTGGAAGTAGTTAACAATCGAAAAAAGTGGCAGAATAAATAATATATAATAAGAACTAGAAAGGCAGTTCCTGCAGAAACTGCGAGGGCTCGCCAAAACGCCGCAATATATACCATGTGCAGTAGAAAGTATATTAAAGATGAAAAAAATGAAAAGGTGAAAAGAGTAAAAATAACTATAAAAGTTTGATACAAGCATGAATCACTGCATAAAGCTGAACGGTTTAAAGCTAGCATAAGTAATGCTAAGTATTGTGAAAATGCTAACAATGCTAAGTAATCATAATGCTAAGTATTGTTAATACTTCTAAGTAATGCCAGTAATGCTAAGTGATGCTAATAATGCTAGCTAATGTGAATGCTAAGTATAATGCTAATGCTAAGTAATGCTAAGTACTGTGAAAATGCCAATAATGCTAAGTAATATTAAAATGCTAATGATAAGTATTGTGAAAATGTTAATAATGCTAAGCAATGCTGATCATGCTAAGAATTGCTAAAATGCTAAGTAACGCTAATGCTAAGTAGTGTTAATAAGGCTAAGCAATGCAAAGTATTGTGAAATGCTAATAATGCTAAGTAATGCCAATAATATGCGTGTGTGACAGTTGCTACATTGTATACAATGCATGAATCACTGCATAAAGCTGAACGGTTTAAAGCTAGCATAAATAATGCTAAGTATTGTGAAAATCCTAACAATGCTAAGTAATGCTATGCTAAGTATAGTTAATAATGCTAAGTAATGCTAGCTATTGTGAAAATGCTGATAATGCTAAGTAATGCTAATAATGCTAAGTAATGCTAATGCTATAGTTAGTATTAATGTTATAGTTAGTAATGTACTATGTATTGTGAAAATGGTAATAATACTAAGCAATGCTAATGCTAAGTATTGTTAATACTGCTAAGTAATGCTTAGTATTGTGAAAATTCTAATAATGCTAAGTAATGCCAGTAATGCTAATAATGCTAGCTAATGCTAAGTAATGATAATAATGCTAACTATTGTGAAAAATACTAATAATACTAAGTAATGCTAATGCTAAGTATAGTTAATATTGCTAGGTAATGCTAACTATTGTGAAAATGCCAATATGCTAAGTAATGATAATGCTAAGTATAGTTATTAATGCTAAGTGTTGTGAAAATGCTAATAATGCTAAGTAATGCTAATAACGCTAAGTAATGCTAACTTGTTCCTATTGGCTCACTACGTCCATCTACCAATTATTGAGGTGGTAGCATGTTCCAAACCCTAGTTATAGCTGTGTAAAGACCAGCCAATTGGAAGACAGAGGGGGTGGGGTTTATGCTATTAAAGACCTGTAAGGGTCCATTTGGTTACCTACAAACCTATAACCCAAGGTAAATTTGGCACGTGTGTAACAGTTGACCTTCAATCAATTACATTGTTTTCAATGCTTTCAATAGCTATAGATAATGTCAATGCTTTCAATAGCTAAAGCTAATGTTAACATGCTAACATGTTAATGCTAACATGCTGTGTAAGTCAGGCAGAAATGTCTGTCTGTGTGCGTGCATCACGCATATTTGGGCATGCCTGTCCCAAGAGCATGTGTGTGCGTGCATGCGCGCGCGTGTGTGTGACAGTTGCTACATTGTATTCAAATACATTGTATCATTGTATCATATCCAGGCCTGGAAAAGTCAGACATCTCCAAATATGGAGTTGTGCCAAACACACCTGAAAAAGTGAAAAAGTTAAATATCTTGAAAACTAAAGATTTTTGTCCAAAATAACCTACCGGGCAATGAAAGTTCAAAGATAGATGAACATTTTGAAGTTGGAACGGAGTTTCAAAGTGAAAGTATGACAGAGTTATGAGAGCACAAAAATTTTCTGGCATCTCCAAATATGGAGTTGTGCCACACACGCCTGAAAAAGTGAAAAAGTGAAATAGTGAAAAAAGTATGAAGAATTTTAAAAAACTAAATTTAAGCATAAATCACTGCATGAAGCCGAACAGTTTAAAGTTTGAACGAAAGTTCTAGCATAAAGTATGTGGAAGTAGTAGGCAATCGAAAAAAGGGGCGGAATAATAATAAAAAAAAAAATAAATAAATATAAAAAGTGGAGAACATAGAGGTCTCGCTGGAAGCGAGCCCTCAATAAAAAAGAGCGGGAATAACTAGGAGGTGGCGCCTATTAGGCGCCCCCTCAACTAGAATGTTCGCAATTTAAAAATTGCAAAGTGTGGTTGCCATTGTCGCTTGCGTCGGCCCCCCCTCAGCTTCCGGTAGCCAATTACGATGTGAACTTTTACGTCATCCCCGGGATCACGTGGAAGTATTTTGGAGGGCATTTATTTCGCACATTTCGTGCACTTGTGGCGCCCCCTATGGTTGAAAATGGAATTGCTTTTGGCCCTCTGTTGAAGGGCTCAGCCAAGACCTGTGATTCAAATTTGGGGTGGATTGGACATTTGATGCGTGATTTGTGGCATTTTCTGTAAAATAGGCCCCTCCCACTAACTTGCGTAGGCCCCTCCCAAACCAATTATGATGTGAACTTGTCAAGTCATCCCCGGGATCATGTGGAAGTAATTTGGAGGGCATTTATTCCCCCAAAATGGCGTTTTTGCAACAAATAGTTACATTTTGTGCATTTATGGCGCCCCCTATGGTTGAAAATGGAATTGCTTTTGGCTGCCTATTGAAGGGCTCACCCAAGACCTGTGATTCAAATTTGGGGTGGATTGGACATTTGATGCGTGATTTGTGGCATTTTCTGTAAAATAGGCCGATCCCACAAATTTCAGAAGGCCATTGCGGCCAAACGATACGCAAAATCAAAATTCCCCTAATGCTGTTTTAATCAGATTGGTCCAGAGACCTTCCGTACCAATTTTTATGAGATTTGGACCAAATATGAAGGAATGGGGGCAAAAAGTGTGTTTTGGACAAAATTCAAAATTGCGTCTCTAAAATTTTTAACGGAAATGGGCGTGGCCTATTTGGGGAGATGCGTCATGATCCAAGGAATCCATGGAAACAAGAAATCCGATTCTACGACCTACGTTTCAAGAGTTATAAGCCAAAACGTAAAGTGGCCTGTTATAGCGCCACCATCTGGCCGAACGATAACATCAAAAGGCAATTCATTTTTTAAATCATTATGAACATCCTCCCCAAGTTTTGTAAGAATAGCCCTTATGGTCTGCGAGGGAAAAATACTTGAACTTGATTTTTTGCCCACAAACCCACGTGGGCCGACCCATGCCCACAACCGCATCTGGGTTAACATGTGTTAACCCACATTAACAAATAAATTAATATCAATTAAACTATACAACGGATCTCTTAGAAAAATACAAGCACACCATTCCCGAGGAAGCCGGTCGATTTGACATATGACTCGGGTGCATGCGACAAAAACTGTGGGAGGAGTAGCGTGCCGAAGTTTTCCAACTTGAAATACAAGAGTCTGGTTGCCCTTCGGGCAACCACACTAATAATAATAATAATAAAAAAGTGTAACAATTACTATAGTCTGGTTGCCCTTTTCGGGCAACCACACTAATAATAACATCAGTTGTTGAAGTTGCAACAGACACGCGGTATGCATAAAGCTAAAGGTCTGACTCTGAGAGTTTTCTGTTTTCAATGATGAAATGCTGTTGGTTTAGTGGTGCCACAATTGTACAGTAGTTATTTAGTAGTATTGGTGTCACCTTATGGTTTTTAAACAGTTAAACCATTATTTTATACTTTACACCTGTTTTAAAATAGAAGATCTACAAGCCCAATCTAAGAGCTTGTAGAGCTGCTATTTTGGAAAAAAAATCTGAAAATGTGCAAATCTTTCTCTCACAATGAAGATTTTTTTCCTGCCTTTTCTATTGCTGAGTTGAAAGTCTTACAGATCTCAAGATCTGTAAGGGTCCATTTGGTCTACCAACTCTCCATCATTTAGCCTGGAGACCACCTGGAATCCTCTCAAGGACCACTGGTGCTACCCGGACCACTTTTTGAAAACCACTTACACCTTATGGCATGCATTGGGTTGGGATGGGTTAATAGGCTATTATTTTGTATGTCGGTCACAAAAATACGAATAGGACAGAAAATCCCATCACCAGTTGGCATGCCAGCCAGCAAATAAACAAACACACACACACACACACACACACTGAACACTCTTGTCCCCATGAGGGACGTCGTGGGCACCAGGCATATCAACAATGTTTTTTATATTGATTTAAACGATAATCCTCATGGGGACTGTGGGGACCTCTTTAAAATCTTACCAGGCATATCAGCAATGCTTTTTCTATTGAGTTAAATGGTAACCCTCGTGGGGACTATGTTTTGGGTCCCCAGGAGAATTGACGTCCCTATGAGTTAAGTGTGTTTTCAGATGCAAGGTCCCCACAATGTACAGTAGCAAAAACACACGCACACGCACGCACACGCACACACACACACAAAGAATCACAGCAGGACGCACACTGTGCCGTCTATCCAATCATCCTGTTTTTAATACAAAGAGAAGATACAGTATCTACATCCATTGGTTGAAAGGAAAGTACAGGTACACGGGTGCGAGCGAGGACCCTCACAGGCACAACTATTAGCTGTCCTCTTTTGTGCCTTGTTAATAATATTTCTCTTGACACAATATCCATCAGAAAAGTTTAAAGTCATACTGCATAACCTTTTTTTTCAATGAAACAAATGACTCTTTTTAATCCATAACCTAGCTGGTCGCCGGTATATATATATTTTTTTTCCACGAATGCCATTCCACGTACAAATGTGCTTTTTAGCCAACCTCTGTCCGCACGATATAAACACACATTTTAATTGGGAGTTTTCGGGCAGGGGCCGAAATGACTGCAGGCATCGGAAATGCATTTATATAATAATGTATATTATTTACAGTTAAGCTAACACCGTTTCCAACCACACGTCGCCGTGGTTCCATCTATAGACAAACGCTGTAGCGACACTACAGCGCCAAAAGGGGTGCAAAAAACAACATATTAAAACAAACAAAATAAATAAACGCTTCGGTACGCAGTATGACTTTAAGGAATAACATATCTTATTTTTATTTATTTTTTTAATAATATGTCACAAATTGTCAAGACTCTCGGACCACACATAATTATTTTCATATCATCAGAATGTGTTTTTTTCTGGGTTTTCTTGTTTCTTTTTAAAACGAGTAACTCTTTTTGACAGTCAAGTTCAACAACACGTTTATGTGTAGCTCTTGGTCGCCCGAGTTTTTAAAAAATAAAAGTACACTTGGCTACCGTGTGCTTTCCTTCCTTGATAATAATTCTGCTCATCCACCAGCAAACTAAATAGTAAACTCACTGTGCACAGCTTGCCGCATAGACTTAATAATATACAACTACTCGGCTCCTATGACATCTAAGATCGCCTTCAGAAATGTCCTCATGTAAGGCCCTTTTTTACCGTAGGGTGGATCGACTCCACTGACTCTATTGGAGGGGTGGGTGGGTGGCATGGGATGGGATGGGTAAAGCCCCATTTATAGCCTATAGGCTCATATGTCGTCGTCACAATAGGCACGACGTTATTATGTTAATATTGTCAACCTCAGGACTTAGGATTCTGGTTGTATCTGGGGGTTAGATACAAAAACAATATCTTATCGCATACAACTTTCCATGTTTAATAGAATTTGAGAGATTAGCTATTTTAAGCTTCATTTAAAGGTATTTTCAGTGCTTTCACTTAAATATGAATGTTTTTATTCTTTTTTTTTTGGATAATCGACCCGACTACACTGTGTATGAGGAGTTCCTTCCTGTCCCCAGTGAGCTCACTGGGGCTAAAAAAATCAAAAACCCTCCCCCTCCACCCCACAAACTGTAGAGTGTGTGCACGTGCACATCTTGTTGGGGGGGTGGGGGGGTGGGGGGTCCAAATCACCCAAATCACTGAATGCTCCACTTAAAGGAGAAAACCACAACCAGGAATGATTGGGATTGGACTGATACTGCAGTCCAGGTTTCCTGCATGAAACCTGCTCGGATTCTACAGTTTTGCGATACCCCGACCCCCAGCCCCGGTCGTCTTATGCGTTACGACATAAACAAAAAGCGGAAATCGGGGAATGCATCGGAGTGGAGAAATCGCTGTATCCTTATAGCGCTATCATCTACAGTCACGGGTTCTAAAACGTTCGACATGTTCTAAAACATGTCGAAAACTGAACTCTTCAGGAGGACATCAGTATCAAATAGCACCCCACACATACCAGATATACTAAAGGCAAATTAAAAAAGCACCCCAAAAAACTGACCATTTAAAAAAGAAAAGAAAAAAAGTGAAATCAATAAATATAAACATACAACAATATCATAACAGTTAACATTGGCCTGCAGAGTAAACAACATCTCATTGGTTATTATATTAGCTAGATATCTCCAAATAAATACATAAATACAAACGGAAAAAAATGTTACAAAATAGAATCATAATTTAAGCTTCTTATTTTTAAATTCTTCTAAAAAAACAAACAAAGCTAAACCAGGACTGTTATAATCATACAATAACCATTTGACAAAGTGAAAAGTTAATGATAAGGCTTTCTTTTTGTTTTCTTCTTGAGTAAGAAAAGAATAAAAAAAAAATTGAAGGAACTAACCGTGTAACGTCCACAACCTCCATGTTTGATAGAAGACTTGTGCTCTCTGGACCTATACTCATACTGTACTCTCACTGTAATGTACTGTAATTTTACAGTACTGTATTTGTAACTACCGTAACTGTACTGTAATGTATTGTGCTGTACTTAGTACTGTATCTCTACGGCCCCTTTACAGTTGTGTACTGTACAGTAGTGTACTGTGCTATTACTGTACTGTACTGTACTATGTTATGTTATGTAACCATACTATAGAGCAGTGGTTTTCAACTATATTGATCCCACGGAACACCATTTGACATGTCTTTTGAGGTCTCTCAGTCAAAAACTAAAGAATGCAGTATTTAGGACAGGCAGATCCTGACCAAAAATAACAACTCTTTCTCTAGTTGTGGACATATTGCATTAGGTAATGCGGATGTTTAACCATAATGTGACTCTCAAGAATGTAAGAATGAAACCAAATGGAACCGTACGGGTCCATTAGGTTTAATAATAGTTAAAATATCTGTGAATTTAAGCAATGCACACTAGATACATACAAATCCCATTGTTTTGCTTGGGGGATTCTAGATGCTTTTTGAACAATAGTGTCCTTTCTCAAATGACCATTGGTGGTCCCCGTGGACCACTGCTGAAAACCACTGCTATAGAGCACTCGCGCCACTGATCTTATTATCTACTGTGCTCTTCCCTCAAAACATGACTACTGACCGACTCTAGTTATAATTATGTCAAATCTAAGAAAAAAAGGTTAGAATAAGACACCTCAGTTAATTCACCAAATAAATGGACGTCCCGCATGAAGCCGTGGGCTTTATGTGGGAGTAGGGCTAGTGGGATGAAACGTAAAGCTTGACAGGCGATCTACATAATAGTGGCTTTTTGGGAGGCCAGTGAGAGACATTCTTTTGTTTTTTTGTTTTTGTTTTTCTGTCGCAACCCAAAGCCACAGTGACGTTGGGATCCCATCGTCCGAAATGCCACAGTGACGTTGGGATCCCATCGTCCGAAAAGCCACAATAAAATTGTGACCCCATCGTCCGAAAAGCCACAGTAATGTTGAGTTCCCGCCCTCTATCCCCACTGATCTGAGAAACAGAAGCTTAAAGGGGCTGCACCATGAAATCATTATATATATATATATATATATATATATATATATATATATATATATATATATATATATATATATATATATATATATATATATATATATATATATATATTTTTTTTTTTTTTTTTTTTTTTCATATTGTTGCAGTGTGCCAAAATGTCCACAAAACAGCCCGCCCCCTACTTGTGGGGGTGTAAACATACACCGGGGATGGTAAAAAAAACAAAAGAAAACAACAGAAATCTTGAAAAATGTAAAATTCATGGTGGAGCCCCTTTAATAATACAGTCATAAAAAGTCATAAAAAATGCAAAATGTGGTTGAATTCAAGTAGGTACGAGTAAGAGCGAATACAAAACAAACAAACAAACAAAAATAACAATAACCTAAAAAAGAAACAGAAACCAATCTCAAGTCAGTTTTACATTGCGTCGACTGTGATGTCCATCGACTTTGATTTCGCTGCAGAGAGCTCTGCCATCGGCAGCAGCACTTTTTATAGGCTTTTTCCGTCTTCAAAGAAGCGACAGTGAAGACACTTAAAAACACTATTTAGCAAAACAAGACACACATGGGCAGGGAGAGGGGAAAAAAACAAACATCCAAACCGCATGAACAATATTCCGTCTGTGTGTGTGTGTGAGTGTGAGTGTGCATGACCACAATGAGAAATAGGAAAGAGAGAGAGAGGGAGATGTGTGTGTCTGCAGCGACACAGACACACAATTCTATATCTGCCATCTGTCCATTGCGGCAGGTATCCTATCGGTCAGCGGAGTGGGTTAAGGTTAGGTTTAGGCATAGGTTTTTAGGGGTTGAAGGGGAATTCCACCCATTTTCAACATTTTAATATGTCATTAATATACCTTAGAAGTGCTGGGTGGACATGATAAAAACGTTTCCCCATTCTGTGTTTACTAGAAATGGAGGTCTGAAGAAAATCATTAACATGGTGAAACACATCATTCAACATTTGGTTGCATTTGTACACACCCAGATAAAATGTTGAAAATGGGTGGAATTCCCCTTTAAGGGTTAGGTTTAGCCACGAGTGATGAAGAAAGGGTGCAACTGATAGGCTATCGGTCGCGACCGACAGAACCATCGGCCCTCTGCCCGTTAGTAAAGCGGATCACCGCTATTAAGGCGGTGATCCTTTTGAGATGTCAAACAAAGACTTTCAGTGTAAGACCTCCTTAATTCCTCCCGCTCAGGCTCAGCTAACATCCAAGTTGTACAGAAATCCTGGTAATGACAAAACAACGGCGACAAAGACGGACTTGTGGATGCTGGAAAAAAAACACGCGGAAAATGCTGTTTGTTTGCGTCTTTTTTTTTTTTTTTGCAGCTATACCCCCACACCTCCACTCCGCTAAAGTACAGTAAGGACAGTATACACGCACCCCTCCCCACCCCGCACCCCACTAAAAGTAATAAGAACACCAAAATCCATAAGATACGAAAAGTCGAGGGTTCTTAAAAAGCCCATTAGAGGGTGCAGCAAATATCCAGGCTTTGTCTTTGTCTCTTTAGATTTCTGTTTGTTTGTTTCTTCTTTTATCGATTTCTTTTTTCAATACACATAATAATATGGTAATAATTTCCGAGAGAGAGAAAGAGAGAGAGAGAGAGAGACAGAGAGAGAGCGGCTGTCATATCACGGACAGGTGGTTTCATCATAAATCGGTAGTTTTTTAAGGAATAGCTTCATTGAACCACAACAACACACGGTCAGATATTATTATTATAATCTCCTTCACATTTGGAACACTGAGGTAAGTATATGAATTATACATGGTTTTACTTTGCCCCCCCCCCACCCTCTGTCACCTTTGACCTTGGGAGAGGGGGGTATGGGGGGCATCGTCCAGTCAGAGAGGATTAAAGGGAAGGAAGGGGAGGGGTGCTTTTTGAACATAAAGAGTTTGTCACGATTGTGGCTGCTTTTTATTGTTTTTCGTTTTTCTTTTTTTTGTTTTTGTCGTTTCTCGTCTTTGCGAATTCATCCCTCCTTTCAAACGTCCGTTTGTTAGTTTGTTTGTCCGTCCGTTGCTCGTCGCATTGTATATTACCACATGTTTCCTTCTCCTTTCCGTGCGATTTCTTCCATGTTGACTTTCCGCCCATCCCTGTCAGTGTCCATCCTCTTTCGTCGTGATTGGCTGGCCAGCAAAAGGCCCGTGAAACCCCTCCCCCCTGCCTTCATCTTCCTCCCCGATTGGTTGGCTTGCCCCGGGCCCCATGTGATCTGGCCCAGTGTTTGATCTAGTTAGTTTACGAGAGTGACGACAGTAGCGTTGAAAACTCCCCGTCATAGAAATAATAACGATGGGAAACGCGGTAAGGAGCGGCTCGTTCTATGTCGCCACTCTCTTCCAAAACAACCCCCACCCTCCTTTCATCATCTTCTTCTTCCTCATTGGTTGGCTGCTGCCTTGGCTGCCTGTAGAAACCCCTCCCCCTCTTACTCCTCATTGGTTGGCTGCTGCCCCGCCCTGTGTGGGCGGGGCAGAGTGAGAAGGAAGGGCGGGGCCACAGGGCCGGAACGTGGCTTCTATGTTGCATAGTGGTCGAAGCTGCCCAGGTACTCCAGAGCAGCCTTGTAGCAGAACTGATACTCATCCTGGAGAAAGAGACAGAAACAGAGGAGGTTAGAGAGTTATGCATAACCCTTTTAAAGCCCATGGCCTAGATCGGTGGTGTTCAACATTTTTCAGACCAGGGCCCCAGTATTTATTCTCCATTTTAGCCACGGAGGACCACCATTTGGTGTTGAATTTAGTCTCTCTGACCCAAAACCAAGGATTTTTTTTGTCTACAATTTAGGAGAGAAACGGTGGTCAAAGTAACAATTCTTCTACATTTCCTAAATGATTCTCAAAAATTAGGCAATTCAGATGTTTAAATTTAATTCAACTCTTGAGAGTGTAAAATTAAACCAAATGGACCCGTAAAGGGTCCATTTGGTTTCATTTTACGCTCTCAGGAGGAGACCTGGAATCCTCTCAGGGACAAACTGCTATCGTCCACCACAGCTAAGCATAACATGTGATACATGTGAGACAAACCTCTCCACCAATAGCTTTCCTATACAAAAACAAAATAAATGTCACACACACAGTTTTCCACTGCATACGGCATCCCTTGTTGGTGGATTTGGAAGAGATTTTGAAAGTCTGGTTCCAAAAACAAACCAGTATTTAATGTGTAATGTCCATGATATTTACGATGAATGAGCCCAGCTGGAGAGTGTCGTGGGTGGACAAGAGGGTGGGGCTAAAGGTGTATTATACTGCAGTTACCCTTAAAACTATGAGAAACTCTGAAAAATGCTGAAAAATGCTACATTCTCAGGTGGTTGTCCGTGCGACCACAACTGTCCTAAGAAACTATAGCCTAGCCACCGCGTCTGCTGCTGTTGCGCACTGGGAGGAAAAAAAATAGAGAGCACTGTTGCTCTCTGTTTTGTATTGATTATTCAACCACATTTGTCATAAGAAATAATGACTGCAGAGCTGTGAAACGTGGAGAGCCGCAAACCTTTTCGCTTCCACCGCACCGGGCAGGGCCCCGACAGCGTCCGTTGGTTAAGTTAAAAATATCCTTGTCTGACAAGTACTGATGATGCCGATGCATAATGAATACAGCTGGGTCATTTTCTGCGCTATTATTGGTAGGCCTAATGGATCCAATTATTAGACAGGGCTTAATTATTTAAAACCTCTCCCATGTACAGCACTGCCGCTGGTGTCCTGGAACCCCACAGGGGGTCCTTCGAGGGGTTCCTAAATTATTGACGGACACCAAATGGACCCCCTTTGGGCTACGTAACTCTTGATAGCGTATGGATAGAATGAAGTTAAAGGGATCCCTGGCCAATAAGGCTCATGCCTTAAAGATGAGGTGAAATGGTTCGATTGGGGAATTTTATTTTGAAGTTTGAAAATGAAATTCTCTGGCTAGTTTCTCGCTAGCTCTGCTATATGCACAACCATAAAACACATCATGGACTTTGTTTACGATGCAGACAGTCGGCAAGGCTCTGCCAGTACTACAACGTGGCTTATTGTTAACCTAAGATGTTTTCAGATTTTATAGTGGGTTCCATATTTTTGGCGTGGCAATTAGTTTTAGTTTAGTTTTTATAGTGGGTTTGCTAGTTTTTATTTGGCTTTTTAATTTCATGAAAATGCTTAATTTTAGTTGGTTTTAGTTTAGTTTTAGTTTTTCATTAGGTTAAATTAATTCTAGTTTTCATTTCTAGTTAAGCGTGTCGTACCTCAATTTGCACCATGGCAGGTCTCTATGTGATCTACAGTATCTAAAGCGTGTCGTACCTCAGTCTGCACCATGGCAGGTCTCTGTGTGATCTACAGTATCTAAAGCGTGTCGTACCTCAGTCTGCACCATGGCAGGTCTCTGTGTGATCTACAGTATCTAAAGCGTGTCGTACCTCAGTCTGCACCATGGCAGGTCTCTGTGTGATCTACAGTATCTAAAGCGTGTCGTACCTCAGTCTGCACCATGGCGGGTCTCTGTGTGATCTACAGTATCTAAAGCGTGTCGTACCTCAGTCTGCACCATGGCTGGTCTCTGTGTGATCTACAGTATCTAAAGCGTGTCGTACCTCAGTCTGCACCATGGCAGGTCTCTGCGTGCGCAGCATCTTGACGGTCTGGAAGATGTCCACAGCGCCCTCGTAGCGCATCCTCTCCAGCACGATGCTCAGCGTGATGAAGACGCCGGTCCGCCCCACGCCGGCGCTGCAAAGACACACCAAATCCATATTAGGAGGGAACGCCTTTTAACGTTCTACGCATCATTGGCATAATTAGCATTATTAACAATACTTAGCATTAGCATTACTTAGCATTATTAACATATACTTAGCATTAGCAACACTTAGATTATATGCATTACTTACTTTTTGTTATTAGCATTACTTAGCACTATTATCAATACTTAGGATTATTAACATTAGTTAGCATTAGTTTTCACCATGAAAATGTTGAAAATGTAGACAAATCTTTGAATTATTTTTCATTTCAAAACAGATTAAGTTAAAAACATCATGCACAGACAAATCAAAGCATTGTCAAACCGATGCTCGACGGACGCTGAACGCGGTTCGCCGTGTGATTGAACAGCCACGCCGCCTCGCTGCTGCTGTAGCGTACATACCTGCAGTGGACACTGATGGGTCCGTCCTGGCCGAACTGCTCCTTGGTTTTATGCACCTGGCCGATGAAGTCAATGAAGCCCTCACCCGACTTGGGCACGCCCTGCTCCGGCCAATCGGTGAACTGGAACTGACGCACCGTCCGCGATTGGCCGTCCTGGAATGGAATGGGGGAGAGAGAGGGAAGGGGGATGTTTTATTGACAAATTCAATGTCTGTCTGCCTGACTGCTGTATTGAGTCAGTTGGAATGAGTGACTTCCAGAATGATTCTCAGTTTCCCTCCCAATGATTGTCGTTATTTGACCTGGTGTAGCAGCAGCAGCGCGTGGAAAGTACTCAACTACTGTACTTAAAGCACAAATAACATGGATTCCTAAAAATGTTTTTAATACTCAATATCGTATTGTATCTGTCCCTCACTCTTATTTATAATGGTTTGAGCCTTGATCACCACTGATATAACCAGTTCTACAGATACTGTATATCCTCCATTGTGGAATACAATGGAGGATATTTTATAGTAGAGTCATTATAATATTGATGCTAGATAAAATCAGGCTGACTTGGAATATCAACAATGTTGGACATTATACTAAACAAAGTGGAAATATAAATTTGGAACTGAAGACTGAAGGAGGAGGAGGAATTATACTGAGCCGGGTGCATTGATGACATCATTATGAGGCCAAAATCAAACAAACTGTTCCTGAGAGCAATTTCCATTAAAGCTCCTATATGATATGAAAGACTGATTGTTCAAACTTTGTGAAGATAGAAAACACACATGGGAGCTCCAAAAATACAAAGTAAATAATAAATAAATAAAAAAAATGAATTTGTCATGTTTGTTGTTTGGCACTTTTGAGTGGCAGGGCATCAGGCAGCACGTTTTCGCTTACAGGAAGTCATTCACAATCAATTTTTATGGAGTTTCTATTATTTTTTATTTTATTTGGCATGCGATGGCAATATAATGACCACGGATGTGGTCTAAAAGTGTGGAAAAACTTCACTTCAATTCACTGGTACTTTAAACACAAGTGCACAAGTTTACCAGTACGCCGAGTTGTCTCTTTCACCCCTGCTAAAGATTATCTGTTATCTGTCCTGGAATCAGTGTCTGGACCTGATCTGATCACTGTGTGTGTGGCATGTCACTGTCGCACACTCAATAAAGTGCTCTCACACACACACACACACACACACACACACACACACACACACACACACACACACACACACACACACACACACACACACACACACACACACACACACACACACACACACACACACACACACGTACGTGCAGGTGGGCGTGCAAAGTTAGGATGGCATTTTCAATGCCATCCTAACATAAAATGATGATGTCCTCACAAGGACGTTAATCCAGACCTGTGTGTGTGTGTGTGTGTGTGTGTGTGTGTGTGTGTGTGTGTGTGTGTGTGTGTGTGTGTGTGTGTGTGTGTGTGTGTGTGTGTGTGTGTGTGTGTGTGTGTGCCTACTGCCTATGGGTGTGTGTGTCCCCATGTGTGTCTTGTTTTAAATGCAGATCAATGGAACATCTCTCAATAGAGTGACAGAGCAGGACAGGCCTAACCCCAGTTATCTATCTACCACACACGCACACGCACACGCACGCACACACGCACGCACGCGCACACACACACACACACACACACACACACACACACACACACACACACACACACACACACGTTCATGCACACATGGCTGAATGCAGCATTCTATGGGTGACTCGTCAGGGCGACTAACCTGCTTTGTGATGCAATGCACGCACACGCACACACACACACACACACACACACACACACACACACACACACACACACACACACACACACACACACACACACACACACACACACACACACACAGCGAGTGGGTCGATAGGAACACGGTGGACACAAGGGCTGATTGATGGCTTGTTGAGATGTGTCAATGACTTCTATGTATCAGGAGACTGATGGAGTCAATACTACCAGACAGGTGCACGGCACACACACACACACGTACGCACACACACGCACGCACGCGCACACACACACACACGCACGCGCGCACACACACACACACACACACACACACACACACACACACACACACACACACACACACACACACACACACACACACACACACACACACACACACACACACACACACACACACACTAGACTGTGAATACATATAGCCTACCAGGGCAGGGCCACAATGTACCCAGAACACGTTCCTTATGTTCAGATTACAGGCTAATACTTTTCACAATAACTATTCACCTCATCAATCAAATGTTTTTTGGACCCATGCTTTCTTTTGTTTGTTTAGTTTAATTAAAAAGTTGTTTGTCAGATTCCCACTCTACAATTTACGCATTTAGCAATGCACAGCGATTTATAGTAGGAAAAACACAACAGTCATCATGAATCCTACGTAAAGCTTATGAACCTAACAGTGGAGTAAGTAAGGAAACTATAGGCTACAGTATAGAGTGATGTGTCTTAAATAAAGTGCTATCTAAAGCACAAATAATACTCAAATCCATTTGATAACCAGGAAACCTCAGTTTCTCAGGATTCAAATGTAAACATGTAACAAATCGTAGCTGTTCTACAAGCTACGAAACGTCTTTATTGACACGGATCCGCATCAGTCCACACTGCAGTGAAGACAACACTGTCGCTGGGTGTCCAAACTTTATTACAGTCCAATAAAACATAAACGTCACTGCCATCAATAGTTAAGCCCCTCCCCAAACTGCTATGGTCCAATCACAGCTAAGCATAGCTTTCCTATATGATAAAACATGGTCCTGTTCCAAAAGTGAACCAGTATTATTGTATTTATTGGTTAAAGTCCATGTGTTGCGGACAGTCGTCCTTCATGTTGTTTTATTATGGTAAATGTATATATCCTGGCGACTATAATTTAACTGTTATTATGGTAAATGTATTATAAGGGTGTATTACAAGAGTTCTATTTATATAGATGGGATGTGACTCTGTGTAATCATTGCTCTGTCTGTATGAATGGTGAGTGGTTGCAGCAGAGACTCCATTCCTCCTTTCCTCCACCCGCTGCCCGTTTTCCTTTGTTTGCTGCCTGCTTTAGAAGTTAGTACAGTTGTAAGTTCTGTTGCCCAGCTGTTTTGTTGATCTTTTGTTTAGTTTATTAATATTATCCTTGCTATATGTATAAACATTTGACAACCCTATACAAGCCTACCAGAATGAGTAGGCTAGATAAGACAAATTAAGATAAGATAAAATTAAGAAACAAAAAAGGCGGCTCTCCTACATAGACCAGGTTGTCCCTATTCAGGCTGCAATGAGCAGCGCTCTAGTGCTCGGTTTCTGACCCCTCAATGTCGCAACTGTTCTACTCGATGGGGGAAGAAAAATAATTGGGGAAAGAAAAATAGTAAGTGTAAGTAAAATATACGAATGGTTCGGGTTCATTAATGTTCATTCGCTTACCCCGAGCTTCGGGGTACAGCCTTCACACACACACACACACACACACACACACACACACACACACACACACACACACACACACACACACACACACACGCACACACACACGGTCACTCACCCTGGCGTCAGTGACTTTGAACTCTCTCAGGATGTACTGAGGCATGTTGTACTCAGCCATGGGATCCACCACGAAGTACTGATACCTGGCTGACCGCTCCGCTGGCCAGTACTGATGACACTTCTCCTACAGGAGGGACACACGCACGCACGCACGCGTAGAAAAAATCATGGCACTCTGTCTTTAATATGATCATGTTAGAAAGGCTAACTGGTTGCTATCTGGCTGCATTGTTGAACTTTTCATGGTCCATATCGTTTAGAATTGTTTTAAAGTTGTGGGAGAAAATGCAATATATTGAAGTGTTGATATATTGAATCGCAGCATAATTACAAATCCTAACATTCAATTCTTGCGCTATAAATATCGATAACGTATCATACCGTGAGGTAAGTGAATCATCCCACCCCTCAAAATCAAAATCATGACGCTTTCTCTAATAATCCTGGTCTCTAAACTGCCTCCCCATGGCCACACGGGGCATCTGATGGAGCGGGACAGTTTCCCTACGTCCAACCAGGGAAACTCCCCTCCCCTGTGAGGTGAAAAGAGCTTGGGCTCCTCATGCATTGAAGGAACCATGAGGCTAGTCCGCTGGTAGGTTGAAGGGGTGTATTGTGCCCGTGATCATGTTAAATAATTGACACTGGGGTCACGGTACCCACGTACCCGTCCCATCTCTCTAAGCTTGGTGAGCATGACCACGATGGTGGAGTTGTGTTCCCACAGCATCCTCCAGAAGTCTTCTGTCGTCTCCGCCAGAGGACCCTGCGTGGAGATGTAGCCCCTCTGCTGCCTGTACACACACACACACACACACACACACACACACACACACACACACACACACACACACACACACACACACACACACACACACACACACACACACACACACACACACACACAGTCAGAGTCACAGGAGTTGGCGCGCCTCAGTTCGGACAAAGCAGGAACAATCAACAATCTCAACTGGTCATGTCGGTTGGCGCAGTCTTGATTAGACCTTCATTTGACTAATTTATAATGAAAACTATAATCTCCCGAGTGATGGTGGCCTTCATTACTGTGCAGTAAGAAATCTAGCGGATGTTTGTTTACTACAGCGCAATCTAGTTTTCCCTCATGTGTAAAATCTGGGTTTCATGAACAGTAAAAAAAACTGTATTTGAAAATCGGATGTACCAAGCTTGCTAAATGGGACGGTTGCGTCTTTGAACCTAAACATCTCGGGAACAGGGTTTTTCACCAGCTTCACATGCTGATAAAGCTAGGAACATTGTTTTGTCAACCATTTTATGGGTTGGATCAAAACCACCTGGTGTCTTTAAACCTAAACGTCTTGGAATCGGGTTGTTGACCAAAGGGCATGCTTGGCAAAGGATCTGTTTTCCACAAGCACGCTAGTATGGCGCTAATCAAAAACATGTTTAGGGTGTCAAGGACTATGATAACGAGACAATATGTTTGCTTCCTGACTCGGTAGTTTTCCGGTCAAACTCGCTTTCAAAACAAGACAGTCTCCCCGTTCACGATGCATTATTGGCGTGCATGGTGGCGTTTAACCACTTTTTATTTACACCGTTAGTTACAAATTTTAACTGCTGAAAAATATCAGATCAGAACTCATAGGTCAGATATTTTTGAATAATCGGTTATGCTACCAAATAATCGTGCATCCCTACTGAGAACTGACATGATCTCTCTGGTTGAAATGGGCTCATAAACAAGTGCTCCGTTTGAAACGCTCGAGTCATCAGTCAGTCAGCGGAGGGAGGGAGGGGTCCCAACCGTCCGCACCCCCTCCGTAAGGCCCGGGGGGTCGGGGGAGAGGGAGGGTTAGGCAGACTGTCCGTCCCCGTTAGAGAGCTGTACTGGATGTGACGGGTCAACGCTAGCCGTGCTGGAGAAACCTTTCTGACCCGCTCAGACGTCAAAAGGAACGCGGGAGTCATCTCGCATCAGCAGCCCAAACCTACATGATGATTCATTCCACCACTGGAAGCACAATGCTGAGTACGTTGCTCAAGTACCTGCATGTTAACCGTCAGGGCTGGATCTAGGCATGGGTCTAGATCCTTTATGCATGCTTGTCTGTTGCAACTTTAACAACAACAGAGGTCCATCCGGTCTCTGTTCACCTCTGATTGACTGCCTCCATAAAGTCATTATGTGACTAATCTTGGCTGCAGGATATTTGCTGTTTTGACCAAAAATGCCATTGATGTACAGTATATTTATGTATCATATGCATATTAACTATTTGATCATGTATAGTGAAACTGTTTAGTAAACCTCAAAATGTGTTCCCTGAAACCATTTTTTTTCTACCTAGTCAATCAGGTTAACTGTTTGCCCCGAGATAACGAGATTTGTCTGTTTTTTAACCATGCCAGCCAAAACCCCAAACATTCTGAGGCCGCGGCTCACCTGTACCCGTCGATGTAACTGGCGTTGACGTAGTCGGAGCCCTCCAGCCCTCTGATTGGCTGCAGACACACCCGGGTGCTCTCGTAGGGCATGATGTTCACCAGGCGGTTCTTGAACTTGTTGCACGGCAGGTTGGCCGTCACAAACCGCGACGTGTGGGCCTTGGTGTTGGCTAGTCTCTGTTAGAGAGAGCGAGAGAGAGAGAGAGAGAGCCAGAATAATGATTCTTTGTCATAATGTAAAAGAAAGTGTAGCTCAGTCTGCAGCTCGACCTTGAGAGGAGAGTGAACATAGTCTGTCTTCTTTCTTCTCTGGGCATACACCTATGATTCCTTGCCTCCCGATTTGATATGATATCGTTACTGAGGGTGCCAATTCGTATTATATGGTGATTCTTAAATATACTGCGATTTGATAATGGTATTTTCTCCCAAGATGCTTTGCTTTTATTGCATTATCACGAAACTGCAATCATAATAGAACACTTTAAAGCAATTCTAAACAACATAGAGTAGACATGCGAATTTCAACCCTACACTTAAATGCACCCATATGAGATCAGTCACTCTTTCTGATATTAACAAGTTATTAAATACATAAATATCAAAGTTATCAATGATGAACTTCGCAACTCAATATGGATATTGTGGCATTCACAATTGAAATGATCATTAACTAGTTTGCCTTTTAGGGGCTTAGGGCCGATTACAATAACTTTTTTCAGTATTGAGGAGCCGATAATTACGTGTCATCCAACTGGTTTTAAGACATGCTTGTAGTTTGACTAGTTGGTCTGTTTCATTTGGTTTCATTGAAAGAGTGAGTGAAAGTGAGTGAAAACTGAGTGTCTTCCGCATAGCAGTGGAAATTTATAGTGTGTTCCCTGATGATGTTACCCTAAGGGAGCACATAGAGCCTTGTGGGACTCCATATTTGACTTTTTCATGTATTGAGGAGCTGTCATTGACATCTACAAATCCGACAAATAAGACTTGAACCCTTGATGCCAACCAAGCACTCTAGCAGTCTCTGTAGCAGAATGCGGTGGTTCAACAGTGTCACACGCAGCGCTGAGGTCCAGCAACATCAGAGAGGAGGAGCACAGTCGCTCTACCTTGAACTCCAGCTCCATGCCGGTCACGTGCTCGGGAGGCTCCGTCTGGCTCAGCTTGCTGATGTAGGAGTGCAGGGCTCTGGCCGCCACCTCCGTGTTGCCGCAGGCCACCGCCTCCTGCAGGGCCTCGTGGATGAAGCCGTACTGGTCCTCCGTCTGCACCATGTAGTTGCGCTGCGAGCGCATCAGCGTCACATGGCCGTACACGTCCACCGTGCGCTCGTGCCGGATGCGCTCCAGCATGGCCTCGATCACCATGAAGCAGCCCGTACGCCCCACACCCGCACTGAGAGAGAGAGAGAGAGAGAGAGAGAGAGAGAGAGAGAGAGAGAGAGAGAGAGAGAGAGAGAGAGAGAGGGAGAGAGACAGGGTTAATGACACTCGCCCAGCAGCAGTCCTCGGGCACTATTGCTAATTAATTGCCATTAAGAGTACTTATGTCACATCATTTAGTGCGACGCCCACCCCGAAAGGTCCCCCCCCCCCCTTTAAGTCACCTTGGCTAACAAATGAGTCCAGGTTCTCTGTGTTTTTGTCATAAGCTGGAGTCATCGCAGGCATTGTGACGAGGCCGGGGCCGTGTTATGTTGACGTAAAAAGGGAATCAGCCACCCCCAAAGGTTGCTATCCAATGGAATGTGAACAAGTCAATACAACTTTCTTAAAGTTGTAAGTTGTTAAGGATCAACCAAGGCCGTGGCGATAACCTCAGCATTTGCTCCTAAGGTAATTTACACAATGCTAGCAGCCTGGGTAGGTTTATATATGATTAGATTTAAAGTAGTAACGCCCACACTTTTTTATGGGAGGGAGGGAGAGAGAGAGAGCAGGCGGTTGAGGAGGAGTTCAGTTAAAGATAAAGACAAATAAAACTTTATGGCCCGTTCAATTTAACATAAAAATTGAAATTCGCCTTTGGCGCACGCTGGCATTCCAACACATAAAATACACAAGTGCAATAAAAGTTCAATATGAAATACATTCCCATAACGGCCAGCCGCGTCTATGAGCTATGGAGAATTGGTTTGCAGGGGTTATTTCAAAATGTTTCTGACTTGAAGGTATTATATCCAGTGATTTTTTTTTCTTCTTCCTTTTTGACTACTACTACTTCCTACAGACAGGCGGCCAGACGGACGGACAGACAGACGGACAGACAGACAGACAGGCAGACACACAGACAAACCGCAGTAGTGGACTGGGAGAGAAAATCAGCCTGGACATTTTTATCGTGATTTGGCCTAGACCGGCCCACCACAACCTGCGCGTGATGGACCTATTCTACCTGCTACAGTTGGTTAACAAAGATGTAACTCTTTGAGAGCGTAAACATGAAACCAAATGGACCCTTGCAGGTCCATTCTCAAGAGTTAAAATATTCATCTAAATTGGCCAAAGTCTAGTTAGAAAATGTGGAAGATTAATGCTTTTGATCTGTATGTTTTGTTTCCCAAATCCAGCCTGGAATTGTGGACCAAAAAGCAAAAATAAATCTTTAGTTTTGGGATCTGTTGGGGCTAAAATGTCATCAAATGGTGGTCCTCCGTGGCTTAGAATTCTGAATGAATAGTGGGCCCTGGGATCAAAAAGGTTGAAAACCAGTGCTTTTAACCATACCACGATACTACCGCCCCCCTTTGGGTCGTGGCCCACCGGGAGACCTCCCTGTACGCCCAGTGGTCAATCGGACCCTGCCAGACGGGTACAGTTACCTGCAGTGTGCTATGATGGGACCAGCGTCAGGAGGGTTGCAAGCCTTCACTCTCCTCAGGAAGTTGAGGAAGGGGGTGGGGTACTCAGGGACCCCGTGGTCCGGCCACGCCGTGAACTGGAACTGTCTGACCTCTCTGCGCTCACTGCCCCCGCTCTGAAAGACACAAAGAGAGGTTTATAGACACATAGAGGCATATGCAGTAATTCAGGGGCGTTTTTGCCTCATATGGATGAATACATTATACGTACCCTCAATAACTAGAATTGAAGATTTAACACATAATGTTTTTAGTTTAAAAATAGTTCATATTTTTATCCCTTGGGGGCGCCATTTTACTGTGCCTGTATAGGTATGGGGTCACAGGAGATTTTCCCTGGAGCCCCTGTTAAATCCATTTGGTAAAGGGGGCTCCAGGGAAAATCTTGCCTGGGGCTACAATTTGCTTAGAAACGCCACTGCAGTAACTGACATTACACAAATTCACAAAAAAGTAAATTAATCCACAAAACTAACGTATAGTATAGCTGAATTGGCCGTAGTGATACGGACACAAAAAACATAGTTCTTTGTGAAGGGGTCAAAAATGAATGATGTGCTCAGATTTTAGAAATGGGTCAACAATATGAGTTTTCTTTTTTCTTCTCTCTTTTTTCATTCATTTACTTTTACTGCATGGCCCCCAGTGACCTCCACAAAATGACTGTAACTACTTCATATTTCACTAAAACCAGAGCAAAAATCCTGTTAATACAGTTGTAATACGGCTATATTAATGCAGGGGTGGGTGTAACATTTCCCAATTGGGGGGGGGCAGGAGAAAAGGGTATGGGGGCAGCTTCAGCCGCACCCATACCATTTTTGGTTACAGGATGATGATGATGATGATGATGATGATGATGATGATGATGATGATGTATGATGATGATGAAATGCTGTTGGTTTAGTGGTGCCACAAATGTAGTTAGTTAGTAGCAGTAGTAGTATTTCAATCATTTTAAATATAAACACTTTAATTTGAAATATCTCTGGTTGTTTTGCATGCCATCGTGTTCGGTGGGGCAGACTGGACATTTAGGGGGGCATTGCACCCCCATGCCCATGCCTTGAACCACCCCTGTGTGTGGCCCCCAGTTCCCTGACTGTAACTACTTCATATTTCACTAAAACCAGAGCAGAAATCCTGTTAATACAGTTGTAATATGACTATATTAATGGTAAGTGCTGACAGGCATTTTCTTTTTTGCCAACAGCTGATTTGGTGTGGCCCCAATTAATTAAAAAAAACAAAAACAAAAAACAAATCTGAACTATCCCTTTAAGGGGAGTGGCGGTTTGGCCTAGTTTATCCTGCAGTGAACCAGTGTGAAGTAAACCACATAGACTTGCTAGCATAACACTCCTACATTAGCATTAGTCAGGTGTCAGCAAGCTTCAGGAAGCATTCTGTCTGCCTGTGATCAGGTAGAGGACACTGGCCTTGTTCACTCCATTAGCTAGGCTAATGTATTCTAATCCTCTCTCTCTCTCTCTCTCTCTCTCTCTCTCTCTCTCTCTCTCTCTCTCTCTCTCTCTCTCTCTCTCTCTCTCTCTCTCTCTCATATCCTCGTTCGCTCCGTGGTCCCAGGGTGATGCTGTAGCTCTTTTTAACTCAATAATAGTTTGTGTCTGGCGTGCGTGGGAAGTGAATTGGGGGGACGCTAAAGTGTCTTATATTTCACTGTGGGCTGAAGACACTTTAGCAGGCTTTTTCCCCCACAGTGTATATAATGTAACCGTGGCTCCAGAAGGTGGAAGAATGATATTATGATAGCAGCTGTCTGTTCCTGTTAAAAAGATGCCACGCATTGCGAGTGTGCAGTCGCAATGCGCGCGTGTGTTTGTGTGCGTGTGCGTCACCCTCATATCGCCACTGTCGATGTGAAAACTCATTAACCCCAAAAAAGCTATTAAAGGAACTACGGAAAGGAAATCTAAATGTATATACATAGCTATATTTTGCCTTCTTCCCCTCTGCGTTGCTTCGATTTTTATGCTGCAGCAGTTTCCCCGCAGACACTTGCTTTGCCCTGGCCTGTAGATGGTCCAGAACTTTGTTGTTATCAACAAACAGGCGGTGGTAGTGCGTGTGTGTGTGTGTGTGTGTGTGTGTGTGTGTGTGTGTGTGTGTGTGTGTGTGTGTGTGTGTGTGTGTGTGTGTGTGTGTGTGTGTGTGTGTGTGTGTGTGTGTGTGGCGGGGGTTGGGGGGGATTCAGTTTACAAACACAGATTTTGTACACACTGACTATAATACCTTTAAATTAGGCCTGTGAATCTTTGGGTGTCCCACGATTCGATTCAGAATCGATTTTCTGGGTCACGATTCGATTCAAAAACGATTTTCGATTTTTTTCGATTCTCGATTCAAAAAGATGCCCCCCACAATTCTAAAACTTTCTTTTTTCTTTCTTTCTTTCTTTTTTTTTTTTTTTTTTTTTCTTTTTTTTACAAAATGCAACCCCCCTGTTGCATTGTGCTTTCTGTAAGCATGTTTTACAGAAACATTTTTCTTCATTTGGTACTTTTATTTACAGTTTGGTATAAAAAAAAATGACAAGTCATGATTTGTTGTTCTCAGCGTCTTGTTTCCCCAATTGTTTTCCAATTGGTCTAAATGTACTCTATGCATATTGACACTATAGCTTGCAGTTAAACAAAAGCCACTTGATTATCATTTGAATATCTGATGGCCGAGCATCAGCAACTTGATTGACCATCAGCTGATTGTCTAACTGTTCTGTAGCATACATTTGTTTACATTTAGCACTTTAGCAGTCATTATTAGCATGCTTTTAGCGTCAGGTAAACACAGTGAACTACTCTAAACTAGGCTACGCTGATCAAAACGTTCACGCAGGATTTGTTTGTCCAAAGCCCACGTTAGTTGATCATTTGAGCAGTACACACACACATCGCTGCCTGCAGCCAATATGAACTATAACGACTCGACTCCATACGAGCACCCGTCACAAACTCCACTTTGTCCCTATTCAGGCCATCCAAATTCAGACACCTCAATGTCGCACCTCTAATACTAGATGTGTAGAACAGCGTGGATGAGAGCCTGGAGATCGAGGCTATGTGTAGACACACTTACCTAACTCCTTTCACTTCATGGGGTCAGTCTAATGGTGGCTCTTCTACATAGATTTCTTGGCGAAACGGGACGGAAAATACGTTGTTTCTCTCACACACAAACACACACACACAAACGGCCGGCTCCTTTCCCCTCCGTACAGGCTTTGCTCAGACAGGCAGGCTGCCAGTCTTAATAAAACTATTTCGCGCATACTGCAGAAAACAACAACACCACAGTAGTCCATCGCGGAAGTCAGAGCCATCATTACTCTATATGGGGCCATCTAGTAGAAGAGTTGCGACATTAAGGGGTCAGAAACGGAGCGCTCGAGCGCTGTTCATGCAGCACGATTAGGGGCAAACTGCCGCCGCTGGACTGGCCCCATGAAGTGGACGGAGTTGTCGTAACTCTGTCTATACTCGGCGGAGACTACGGCGGCCCAGAAGGGGAAAAAATAAGTAAAAAAAAATCGATTCTGGGAAAATGTGAATCGATTCTGAATCGAGCGGAAGTAGAATCGCGATTCTGACTCGAACCGATTTTTTTTTGCAGGACTACTTTAAATGCATATAATTTAAATGCCTATAATGCCTATAATTTAAATGCCTATAAACTATAAATGCCTACAAATGATGCCTATAAATTATCCCTTTAAATGCCTATAATACGTACATTTAAAAATTCAGACCTTCATTAAGTAATCTATGAATGGGCGTGTCTGAATGGTCACAGATTCCGTCCTGTTGTGATGTCATATTGAGGTACAACTGTGTATAGCCGTCATCCTTTAACATTTCTTCCACTCACCCTTTAAGTTCATCGGTTTACATGGATCAGTCCCCACCTCCTCCCACTGTGGTTCAACTAATGACACCCATTATTTGCAAACTGCCTTAATTAAAAGGCAACCATGGCAGGCAGTGAAGTAGAGTCTAAGTACCTTGTGCAGGGAGAAGGTTCGGACACAGAAGGTGGCCAGCTCCATGGTGTCCAGCAGTGTGACCTGGGTCATCCCGTAGGTCTCTGTGCCTCGGCTAGGCCAGTACTGGTCACACTTTATCTGAAACATCACACAAACCTCTCTGTCAATAAACAGCTCACACTATAGTCACTAAATCACCTTAACCCAACCCTAACGCTGACAATATTAGTGGAGCGGTTTAGCTCTCTTATTAGGGCAGATTGTTCACTTTTTGAGAAAAGCGTGAAAATTGGTACACGCATAGCCAAAGACATTTAAAAAAATATTTGGATGTGGAGGCATCTTGAATTCCAAGATGGTGGCCCCAAAATCCAAGATGTCTGCCCAGAAATGTGGTTTTTCCTTCATAACTTGAAATGCATTGATTTTACGCCCTATAAATGTATTGAACGTTAATACAAAGTTGGCCATTACGGACGATTTGGTACCAAGTACGTGTCTGTATCTCCTACGGTTCTTGAGATACAGCATATAGGTACTTTCACAGATCGAGGAGAGCAAGACATTTGTAACATTGATTCTTAAGTCAATCCAATGGTCATACAGACATAAAAATTGGTACACACACTCTGCAAACCCCACTATTTCTAAAAGTACTGCATGCCCTGCAAAATTCCAAGATGGCAGCCCCCAAAATCCAAGATGTCTGTCCAAAAATGTGGTTTTTCCTTCATAACTCGAAATACGAAGATCTTAAGCCCCATAGATGTATTGAACGTTAATATAAAGTTGGGCATTACGGACATTTTGATACCAAGTACATGTCTCTATGTACTACGGTTCTTGAGTTACAACATATCCGTATTCATGAGGCACCAAAAGTGTAACATTTTGGCACATTTCACTATTTAACTCAAAGATCCCTTAATCACTTCCAGGAATCATTTTCAGGAAATGGACCTACATGTATCTGCTATCACAAACCACTTCAAGTTTCTCAATTGATGAAACGGGTCAGGAGTTATTAAACCGATCGTAAAGGGCTGTTTCAGTGCTAAATTTGCTGCGTATAGTTAGCGAACATAAGCCACCCAGAAATGTCTGTCTGTGCATCTGCCCTTCACAATAAGTGTATATCTGAAGCGGACACACCAAGTGCAGCATGTGTCCTAGTATAATGGTATAATATGCTAATAGGCGTAATAGTGTAATATATGCAATAGTGTAATAGGGCTAATAGTGTAATATATGCAATAGCGGTACACATGTTACACTATGACACTATTATACATATTACCCTATGACACTAGTACACATATTACCCTATGACACTATTACACATGTTACACTATGAAACTATTACACATGTTACACTATGACACTATTTCACATGTTACCCTATTACACTATTACACATGTTACACTATGACACTATTACACATTATCCTATTACACCCTATTACACTATTACACATGTTGCACTATGACACTATTACACATGTTACACTATGACACTATTACACATGTTACACTATGACACTATTACACATGTTACACTATGACACTATTACACATGTTACCCTATGACACTATTACAAATATTACACTATGACACTAGTACACATATTACCCTATTACACATGTTACACCATGAAACTATTACACATGTTACATTATGACACTATTACACATGTTACCCTATTACACATGTTACACTATGACACTATTACAATATTACCCTATTACACATCTTACTCTATGACACTATTACACAAATTACCCTATTACACTATTGCATATATCACACTATTACGCCTATTAGCATATTATACCATTATACTAGACACATGCTACACGTGCGTCCGCTTCACATATACCCTTATTGTGAAGGGCAGATGCACAGACAGACATTTCTGGGTGGCTTATGTTCGCTAACTATACGCAGCAAATGTAGCACTGAAACAGCCCTTTACGATCGGTTTAATAACTCCCTACCCGTTTCATCAATTGGGAAACTTAAAGTGGTTTATGATAGCAGATACATGTAGGTCCATTTCCTGAAAATGATTCCTGAAAGTGATGAAGGGATCTTTGAGTTAAATAGTGAAATGTGCCAAAATGTTACACTTTTGGTGCCTCATGAATACGGATATGTTGTAACTCAAGAACCGTAGTACATAGAGACATGTACTTGGTATCAAAATGTCCGCAATGCCCAACTTTATATTAACGTTCACATCTTGGATTTTGGGGGCTGCCATCTTGGAATTTTGCAGGGCATGCAGTACTTTTAGAAATAGTGGGGTTTGCAGAGTGTGTGTACCAATTTTCATGTCTGTATGACCATTTGATTGACTTAAGAATCAATGTTACAAATGTCTTGCTCTCCTCAATCTGTGAATGTACCTATATGCTGTATCTCAAGAACCGTAGGAGATACAGACACGTACTTGGTACCAAATCGTCCGTAATGGCCAACTTCGTATTAACGTTCAATACATTTATGGGCGTAAAATCAATGCATTTCAAGTTATGAAGGAAAAACCACATTTCTGGGCAGACATCTTGGATTTTGGGGCCGCCATCTTGGAATTCAAGATGCCTCCACATCCAAATATTTTTTAAATGACTTTGGCTATGCGTGTACCAATTTTCACGCTTTTCTCAAAAAGTGAACAATGGTTTTGCTAACCCGCTCCACTATATGGAGTTCCAGGAACAAATCCCAGAAGCAAAACATTTGAGCTAATAAAAACATTTGCCGTGACAGAATATTTATGTTTCACTATTAACTTTTGCTATTATTCAATAGCTAAAGCCAATACTAATTCTTGCTGATTCTTATAATAGCTAAAAAATCACAATAGACACACTAGAAAACAGTCTGAAAATATGTTGCGCGATGGTCCACCTCGGAAAGCCATGGAAGCTTTTGAGATACAGCGCTTAGAAAGGGGAGGATACAAATTTGAATCAATTGGACCCTAGCTGGTCCATTCGGTTCTATTTGTACTCTCTAAGAAAAAAAAGGGATTGAAAGAAAAATCATTAAAATGGTGAAACACAACTTGGTCATGTTATCAATTTGTGTTTCACCATGTTAATGATCTTTTTCAGACCTTCCATTTCCACAAAGGGGAGGGGGGGACTTTTTAATCCGGTCCACAAAACATCTCTAAGGTATATTACTAACAGAATGTTGAAAATGGGTCTGGGAATGATAATACTCCTATTAAAACAGTAACTCTTGGGTCTCTGAGACGCGTAAAAACCTCACCCATTCTCTCCCCTTAAGAGTTCACACCTCCATGCCCAGAGCAGCTCTATTGTTCCAGCTAATGGCTCATTTACATTCCAGTTGAATTTCCAACCAGGAAGGACAAAGGTTGGAAAACAGGTTTGAGGATTAGTGGGGGAGGAGGGTGACGACGGGTCCACAGGACCCGCAATGACCAGTCATGGAAGGTAGAATCGCTTCTAAATTCATATTTAGAAATTATTACAGACAAAAAGAAAAATCAGAGATGACTTGAATTGCATATTTAGGAAAAGTCATGGAAGGGAAGAGAAAATCCACTTCAAAATCTTAAAAAGGGGTCCTCACGACCCCTTAGTCTATTAGTCTTTCTAGTGCTAAATGGCCGTTAACGCCCCCGCAGTGACGGCGTTTTTACCCTGCTCTTCTCCTCCAGGCGGGTCATCATGACCACCGAGGCGGTCCTCTGCTCCCACACCATCCTCCAGAAGTCCCCGAAGGTGTCGGCGAGGGGTCCCTGCGTGGCGATGTAGGCGTTCTGCTTCCTGTAGCCGTCAATGTAGTTGGCATTGATGTAGTCGCTGCCCAGAATGCCTGTACAGACACACACAATGTCGTTAATGTTACATCCGCCCCTGCTGCACAGGGTACCTGCACCAGTGCTGGCCAATATCACTTACAGTATATTGGCCAACTATTACTCTACTACCTCTTTAGAAGAGTAACAATGTGACATTGCCTTTGGACTCGGAGTAATACACAGCATATTACATATTACTTTTAAGGCTGTTGAAAATAATCAGTTGAATTCATTTTGTTGATGAATTTGATTAAAAATTTTAACGGAATTAACTTGTGCACACTGACTCGACAACACTGAGCATTTTCTCATTGAAAAAATGCATGCAGCACGGTTTTACAGAGTCATATAACCATAGAGAGCCATCGAGTGTAGCTTGAGGGATCTGCAAGCATTTGGGAACTGTTTAGGACATAGTTCAAATGGTGATTAATCATGATTAAATTAATTTTGAGGCTGTGATTAATTTGATTTTTTATTTTTTTTATTTTTGCACCATGCCGCCCACAAAAAAGTACAAAAAAACAACAGAGATTGTTGTTTTACTAGGTCTACCCATCTCTGACCCATCTCTACCCATCTTAGCACACGCTGCTGTCACTCTCTCTTTTTTTTTTTGGTGCCCCCGGATTCACGCTGGGCAGATTTTACATAGCGCTTGTACCTTCTATGGGTGCCAGGATGACACGGGTGTGGTCGTAAGCGATGACGTTGGCATAGCGGTTCTTGGGCTTGTTGACCTCCAGGTTGGAGTGCTCCCACGTGAACTGCTGTCCTGGGTCAATGGACTGAAGAGAGAGAGAGAGAGAGAGAGAGAGAGAGAGAGAGAGAGAGAGAGAGAGAGAGATTAAAAATTTTACAAGGAAAAACTATTTTCCTAATGGCATTGGTTTAGTTGTTTTAAGCTCTACTTGCCAATGCAGAGGGAAACATGAGCACTTATGCCAATAGTACAATATCCAAAATCACAGACAGCCTCCAGTCTAATGATATGGATTTAATCATGACGTCCTGCCATGCACAATCATGCCTAAAGTAATTCCTAATGTTACCCCATGTATGTTGTTGACAAATCATTATCATTATGATGACATTTATGCCCTGTGGAAGATACTTTCTGTTGTTCATGTGAAATGTGTATCACTCTGGGAGCACACTCAGAGCGCCATGTCATGTCATGGCATAGGCGGGGAAGGGGTATTATGTAACTACTAACTCACCCATTGAAAACACAGTAACTGTAATGGTATAACTGAATGGGACAATGTAAAGAATAATGGGAAAAAAAGAAAAAGAAAGAAAGAAAGAAAGAGAAAAAAAAAAACCTAGGGTGGCATCCATCCAGTGGCCTTTCTAAGCAATTTGGAGCCACAGGCAAGATTTACCCTGGAGCCCCCCTTACCAATAAAATTCATTGAAACCAGTTCATTTCATTGGTAAGGGGGGCTCAATGAATTTCATTGGTTCCATGATACCCAGCATTGCAACGGAAAACATCGACGTATATACACTGATCTGTTTGTAACGAAAATGGCGAACCCCACTGGTTAAATAAAGGACTAAGGACAAAATACGTATATCGCACCAGGCAACTGACTAGTTGCCTAATTGCATCCATCAAAACACAATAGGGTTGTCGGGTGGAAAGAACATGTTGGTCAACTACCTTTTTTGAGGGGTGCTACAAGCCCCTCCTCTGTGAACACAAACATTGGCTTGTGATTGGCTGAGCGATGAGGGGGACAGACACCAAACGTGATTGGCCAGAATGATTATTTGATTTGGGATAGGAGTGCCTCTCGCATCGCAATTTCACAACTGAGCTGTGATTTACTAAGGACTAAATATAGGGGCAATGGTGTCAACAAATAAACAAGAAAATAGATTTAAATGTCGGGGAGGGACTAGTGGAGAATAGCTCCAGTAGAACTAATGAGACCAATTCATTAAAAACCATTTCATGTTTGGCTGCATGCGCTCTGAGAAGCGCAGATTTGCGTAATCATTTTAAAGTGCAGCTATGTGTGCTGATTGCATTTATGTCTAATAAAAGGTTCAATCAATCAGCATTGAATTCCCCCCCAACACGCACACACACGCACGCACACACACACTGTACAAATCTGTCCCCAGCCGTCACCCTTTTAACGGCTAGACAGCGAGGACGTGTTTCTCCGAAAAATATAATCCAGAATTCATTACATAATGAAGTCTTGTTTGCCTGGGGCGGGGGCGCGGGCGTGTGTGTGTGTGTGTGTGTGTGTGTGTGCGCGCGCGCGCGCGTGCGTGCGTGCGTGCGCGTGTGTGTGTGTGTGTGTGTGTTAGAGAGAGTGGCTTTTGAAAAGGCTTTCCCCCACAAACTAAAGTGGCATTTATTACTACCAGTCATGCGTCAACGATTTAATAATTTAACATAAGCACTTAATTTCATCACTCAGGTTAGGTTAAATGAAAACAACCAAATTCAAGCAGTTAAATTGACTCTAAATGAGCAAACACCATGTGCCAAATATGGTGAGAGAAAGCTAAGGCTACAGACAGGATGTAGTGATTAATGAATAGAGAATGGCACTATGTTCTATACAGTCTGTACACTATTGAGTTACATTCCATCGTTACAGTCTGTACTATTGAGTTACATTCCATCGGTACAGTCTGTACTATTGAGTTACATTCTATCCGTACAGTCTGTACTATTGAGATACATTCTATCCGTACAGTCTGTACTATTGAGTTACATTCTATCCGTGCAGTCTGTACTACCGTATTGTCCCGAATATAAGATGACTCGGTTATAAGACGACCCCCATTTTTCAAGACCCATTTACAGAAAAAAGAACATTGAATATCAAATAGTTTAGCCCCTGAATATAAGACGACTGCATTTTTTAGCATATTTCCATTGAGAAAAAAAACGTAGTCTTATATTCAGGCCAATAGGGTATTTAGTTACATTCTATCCATACAGTCTGTACTAGTGAGTTACATTCTATCCGTGCAGTCTGTACTATTGAGTTAAGCATCCGGCAGTGTCTACATGCTGGGGACTCCTACTCGACATTTCCTTGGTGTATTCAACATGTCTGAGCGGGTTCACAAGCAGAACTAGTATGCATGTGACACCGGAGGTGCTCCTCACCTCGTACTCCTGCGACAGCCGCAGGTTGTCGTTGGCCTTCAGCATCTCCGTGTGCTCCGCCAGCACGTTGATGGGAATGGGAGGATGACTCATCATACCTGGGAGGGAAGGAAGGGGAAAAAAACACCTCATGTCACCAATAAGACCTCAGAGGAACATGTTATGGCGGAATGAAATTCAACTTTTTATGTTTGTATATTGTATTGTGTGTTTTTGGTGCTCCCATGTGTGTTTTCTATCACCACAAATTATCTAGTTTGAGCAAGCAGCCTTTCATATCATAGAGGAGCTTTAATGTAAATTGCTCTCAGGAACAGCTTGTTTGATTTTGGCCTCATAATGATGTCATCAATGCACCCTACATTGTATAATAACTCAAAGTAGGGTGCATTGGAAATGCAAATTTGCATTTCCACTTTGTTTATACTGTCCACCATTGTTGATTTTCCAAATTAAACAAGCCTGGTACTATACAGCTGTTCTCCTTAGCCATATTTTGCAAAGCATTGTGGAGTTAAAAACGAAAAACCGAAGCATAATTATTGCAACATAGTCGTTGCAAGAATTACAGTATGCTCAAGTTGCGATCAAATATCAAGGTACAATATGGTAATTGAATGTGCCATTACTAAATGTGTCTTTTAGATCTGGTGCAACATGAATAGGCTATGGTCAAAGGTTTTCCAAATTAGCATGAAAAATAATCCGTTTTAACCTCTGAAGTTCGGTAGAATGGATCATATGGGACTCACGGCTCGAGAAACCTTACTGACTCGCAGTATACTTGAGTCCCTGTGCATACTAAGTACATCGCCACAGCCGTATTGGCAAGGATAAAATGCAGAATATAAGAGTACAGCGGTATGATTACAGGAAGAAAAATAAAGCACAGCGCGTGTCATCGAAGCAGGAAATCCATTTTTGATCCGCTTGCTAGCTGGAACGCGGCGAGGCCACTGGCTCTGCGTGGAAATGCTTTTTTCCCCTCTCTGATAAATTGCTTTTCTCTGTGATCAGAGGAGCAATGACTCAGAGAAAACAAACAGACACGGCGCTAATTAGGAGGCGTGCGACGCCCCGGCAAAGACGTGTACACACCCCCCGCCGTGCGCTCGTGCGTGGACGCGCGGACACATACGCGTGCAAAGTGTATTGGACACGTGCCTTACGCAAGCGCGACTATTTTAGAATGGCAATTTTATGAATGCCAATTTGCGAAAGAGGAAAAACAAATCTCACATACATGCATGTAGCCCTCATTTATCATTCGGTTTGTGCAGACCAATAAAGGGGGGGGGGGTGATCTAGCACGTTGATCTCACCGGAATTGTCGCCGTTTATCATTCCATTTTGCCGTGATGTGACCGACGTGCCCCACTGTTCAATACGTCAGATCTGCATGGTCGCGTACACAGATCATTTCCATCTGTGCTCATGTTGTTGAATAAGACTAAGACCATGAGACTAAATAGGACTAGGACTATATGTCGCGTTATTCAAAAGACCAAAGACTTAATCAAAATATTCGAGAGACAGCGATATCCACCAGCGACTTTTCTACTTTCTTTATGGCCGCGACTAGGCTGCGACTTGCAGGGTGCCCAATCAGGACACAGTATTCAAATATGTTTGCATACTGTGTCCTGATTGGCCACCTCGTTTTATGGAGTAGGAAGTGGGCGTACAATTGGGCTATTCCAGACCAATCTGCCGACTGGCATTTCTTTTTTTTTTTGTCTAATTTGGTCTGGCTTTAGCCAGGCTATATGAAGCTAATCTTGTTAATAATTGTTAATAATGACAATTAACTTATTAAAAATCAAACCCCTTTTTTCTTTTTCCCTAGTTAAAAAATCCTATAGGATTCCAGTAGAAAAGTCCTTTCAGATTTCGGAACAGAGACGAATCCTAAATCTCCTAGGATTGTTTCAGGGACCGATTTTTTTTTCTAATGTGTTTGTCACGTTTTTAACTGCCCTCTACCCAGCAAACATTTTAGAATGGGCCCCATATGGGCCACATGTTGACTAACTGGGTCTCAACTGGGCACTGGGCATTATACCGGTGTCCACATATGAGCCCGAGTTGGAGCCCGTGTTCAAAACACGGGTCAGCCCATACCCACTTCGCCCATATAAAACCACATGAGCCCTGTATGGGTTTGCTGTGCAAGCTGGACTGACAGAAATAGAGGCAGACACGATGGATGGAGCCCGGGCCAAGTCGCAGTCTCATCTGCGTTAGTTAACGCTGTGATCACCCCATTTTCTTCCAAGATGTTTTGGGCCATTATTTATGGAACTCCAGCCAAATCTGCTTAGTTCAAAGCTTGTCGGAGAAACCGTGACTTTGGCGGCATTCTGAATTCCCCCCCACCACCTCTTCGGCACAAGCCACAATTCATCCCTGGACCCCTTTGATGACATGAGAGAGAGAGAGAGAGAGAGAGAGAGAGAGAGAGAGAGAGAGAGAGAGAGAGAGAGAGAGAGAGAGAGAGAGAGAGGATATTTCCATTTAGTAAAAACGGCAGCGGTACGCCCATGTCTCCGGGGAGTCGTGTCCTCGGCACTGGGTGGAAATTAATATTCAAACCCTATTCCAGTCATCACATCACATAGATGTCGGTGGGGCCCACGGGGGACTGTTGGGGAGACGACACGCAATGTTTGGCAAGGTCTATACTCATTCGGCAGGCATTATTATGGGAGGGGGTTGGCAGGACCCCGTGTGTGTTCCATCCAAAATACTTTAAAGGGGCTCCACCGTGAATTTAAAATCCAATGCATTATGTATGTAAATGTTGCCCTTTCATACCTCTTTACACCCAGAGATGGGTGTAACTGGATTATATCCTCCGAAACAGTAATAATATTTCAGTTACTGCTACTAACGTTACTAGTTACTTTGAGTACTTTGGGCTGCAGCTTTCAACAGTATTGCGTTGGTGAAGGGAGAGGTCACTTTACTTTGACCTAAAGAAGTGTGACGAACAATGACCTATTATTATTATTATTATTACAGTCAGACGTACAAAGACATCTAGGGCTCCATTTTCGTCACTTGCTAAACCCTTTGTGCCTATAACTCAGTTGCCTTTTTTACTATTTTGAAAAACCTTTTTGAATAGTTCAACGTGCCAATCTATTGACACGTCATGAGCCGTGAACACCTGCTATTTTTTGAGGAAATCGTGAATACGGAGCACAAATCTTTGAATGTTAGATGTTCTTTCAGAGCGAATGTATTGTAGAATCTATAGTGTCAGGTCAAAATAGTGAAGGGATAAGGGGTTTAGCGATGAGGAAAATTGAGGCCTTCGTGTCAGAGCTGTGACGTTGAAACATAAAGCAAGATCTTGCGCGTGTGCGTCGTCCTTATATTAGGATTATAAAAGTGCTGTGAAGTGGACTGCATTGATGCAGCACTACTCGCCGAAGCGCTGCCTTGCATACAATGTGTGTGTGTGTGTGTGTGTGTGTGCGCACGTCACGGCGGAGGTGGTTGATGGAATGTCGACGGGGGGGACAGGAAGATGTAGCGCTGCCACGAGCTCAGCAGCTGTGCCGTTAGATCTCACACAGAGCCGTGGAGGAGAGACGCCCTCGCGCACACAAACGCACACACACACACTTGCACGCATGCACACAAGCACACAACATGGCCGCTGTGGTGCAGCTCAGGTGTGTGTTGTAACATGTTGTTGTTTGGGAAGGACGTTAGGGGGGGTCTGGCAGGTGGGACTGTGTGTATGTGTGTGTGTGTGTGTGTGTGTGTGTGTGTGTGTGTGTGTGTGTGTGTGTGTGTGTGTGTGTGTGTGTGTGTGTGTGTGTGTGTGTGTGTCGTGACTCAGTCCTGAGTCACGGGACTGACTGGACCGTCTCCATATCAGTGACAGTGATAGTGAATTCAGTTCTAGTCATTCAAAACAGAAAACTATGAGTCAGACCTTTAGCTTCATGCATGTTGCGTGTTGCAACTTCAAAAACAACTGATGCTATTGTTGATGCTTAGTTACTTGCCTAATATAAGTCCTGTAACCGAAAATGTTATGGGTGCAGCTTCATTGCCCGTGGTGCGAAGCGACATGAGCGATGTAGCTGCCCACATACCATTTTTGCCTGCGCCCCTCCCCCCTGTTGAGAAAGGTTACATCCAGGACTGGTTCTAGTGATCTTTTTTTTTTCAAACAACAACGTGCTTCACAGGAGAAAGATGAATGTAGTCATATTTAGAGATGAAACTACAACTACAGATCACCAAATAAACATCCAACCAATTAAATGGCATAAAAGACCCAAAATGCCGAGACAAGTTAACTCATCTGCTGCCAAAATCGCCTCTTGATCTATGTTAAAAGGAGGGCTAATAACAAGAAAATGTGCTTAAAGTGGATGCAATTAATCAGTAATCCAGTTCCTGCCAGGGATCATTTTAACATCAATTGATGAAAATGATGGGGAAAAAAGGTGATAGATCTGGATTAATGCTATGTATGCAGCCACAAATTTCAGAATAAAGAGCCCCCCAAAAACCCAAATGTACACGCACGCACGCACGCACGCACGCACGCAAGCACGCACGCACGCACGCACGGAGGGAAAGATTCCTTTCCAAAACAAAAAAAAAATCTAATGGCCTATGATTTATTTAACTGCACAGGAATGTTTTTTTTAAAGCCAGTCAATTATTCAGGCAAATCTGAATCACCACTATGGAGACATTATGAACATTAAATTATGCAAGACGCTAAATTAAAGACATTATTAAACAGGAAGAAAATGCTCTGCGTTTCTGCCACGTGAAGCTGTGAAATTTCCCACGTAGTGCCAACACGAGATCGATGTGAACTTGAAAGCATTAGCTAGCTTTAACTATTGGAACATAGCAGATAGCTTCTAGGTCTGCTATTAAAAAAAAAAAAAAAAAAAAAAAAAAAAAAACATTGTGAAATTGTGGTGCAGGTCTGAACACAGCAAACATTTTAAAGAGAATAACATGGATTCCTAAAATTGTTTTTAATATATCATATCATTGTATATGTCCCTCAAGCTTATTGATAATGGTTTGAGCCTCAATCACCACTGATATAACCAGTCCTTGTCAGAGCTTGACACTAACACTTGCCCGCTTGCCTGGGGCAAGTAAGAAAAATGGTGGGGCAAGTGAAGACTGCTACCTGGTTGCCCGATCGGGCAAGTGTGCAACTTAGTGCACTATAACACAACACAAGATAAATCTGTCTTGAAGGCAGTCATTGCACTCTGCCTCTGTGTCTTTCCCTGCTTTCTAGATATCCACAATTCCAGGCTGGATTTGGGAAACAAAACAGGCAATTTAACTTTCACATCAAAATAACCTAATCTTCTACATTCTCTAGTTGTGTAAACCTGGGGTAATTAAGATGATGAATTTTAACTCTTGAGAGCCTAAAAATGAAACCAAATGGACTCGCAAGGGACCATTTGGTCCCGTGGTGCTGAAATGAGCTTTCTGTTATGGTAGCTGGAGTGACTCTGTCCGTGGTGCTGAAATGAGCTTTCTGTTATGGTAGCTGGAGTGACTCTGTCCGTGGTGCTGAAATGAGCTTTCTGTTATGGTAGCTGGAGTGACTCTGTCCTTGGTGCTGAAATGAGCTTTCTGTTATGGTAGCTGTAGTGACTCTGTCCTTGGTGCTGAAATGAGCTTTCTGTTATGGTAGCTGTAGTGACTCTGTCCGTGGTGCTGAAATGTATATTTACTGAAATGTATATTTACTTGCAGGCTATGGGCGCGATTTTCATTCCCCCCGTTGTCCCTAACGTTACCCGATACCCGCAGCGAATTCCCTTATTGCTATTTTGGTTACCCTTTCTCTTCCCTTAGCCACTATTCTTTATGCCGACACCGTTATTCGTGGCTGGAGGTGTGGTCATGGGCGTGTTTGTTGCGCAGTCCCTTAAGTTGCTAATTTCGTCAAATAGATTAGGGAACTAGATAACGCCACATCAGACCACCCCTTAACCGATCCGCGAAGGCAGAGCCACGTGCGCACATCGTGCGTCTGTGCGCCTTTGGAGATGTCCACAACTCCACGTGGAAAGGCGCCAGTTCAATTCATCTCCTTATTTATGCTGGATTGTCCTATGAACAGCTGTAGATTGCCTGCTGTCGGTCACTTCCTTGTGTTTAGGTAATGTACAGTATATAATATAATTAAATACATTCTTTAACTTGTGACGCAATGCTGTAAATTGCAAAAAAGTCGGCAATTCGCGGAAAAGAAAATGTTTTTTTGATCATTGATTTCTCCGTCAATTCTGGACCATTTTTTACATTTCAAAGTGCAGCGTGACGGGAAAGACCTTCTCTCTCAGATGCTGTATAGAATATGTGGGTAGGTCTTCTCTACGATGCGGGATCGGGCAAACTATAACTGTCGGGGATTAGGCGGACCGTTTCCGCCTAATCCCCGACAGTTGCAGTTTGCTCGGTCCCGCATCGTAGAGAAGACCTACCCACATATTCTATACAGCATCTGAAAGAGGAGCTTTTTCCCATCATGCTGCATTTTGAAATGTAAAAAATGGTCCAGAATTGACCGAGAAATCAATGATAAAAAAAAAACGTTTTTTTGCCGCGAATTCCAGAGTTTTTTGCAATTTACTTTATAACATTTCGCAGACTTGGGATAAATGCACGCCACATACAGCAAAAAAAAGCATGGAACATGTTTTTTCAACATAACATGTTGAATGGTAAGAAATGATTGAGAATTGACTGAGCTATAATTGTTTCAAAATGAGAGCATAATCTTTGAGAATAGGCTACTCATGCATGTGTGTGTCCTAAGCCCGCAGCCAGGCTGCGTGCTTCGGAGGGTCAGACATAGCAGTAGGGATAAGGGAAATAGATAAGGGATGAATTAAAGGGAATGGCAAGACCAACACGGATTGGATGAAAGCTAAAAACGCCCAAACCACACCTATGCATAATTTAACGGGTAAAGGAGGTATTTAAGGGAGATGGCATGGTACGGAATTAGCGACTTTAGTGGGGGAACGCCTCTTCCCCAATGCTATGTGCGTTAATTACGCATAAGGGCTAATGTAACTTTACTTGCCCCCTATATATTTTAGGGGGCAAGTGACCATGAGCTGAGGGCAAGTAGAACCTGACTTGCACTTGCCCGATGGGCAAGTGCCTCCGAGACCTTAGTGTCAACCCCTGCTTGTCATTTCCTTACAGACAGTTTAGCTGCAGTACCATAATGTCCTGAGGTGGTGGGGGTGCTGATATGGAGGATATTTTATGGTAGCATTATAATACTGATGCTAGATATAACCAGGCTTGTTTAAATTCAATGTCAACTTGGAAAATCAACAATGGTGGACATTATAAACAAAGTGGAAATGCAAATTTGGAACTGAAGGAGAGGAGGACTTATACAAAGCAGGATGCATTGATGACATCATTATGAGGCCAAAATCAAACAAGCTGTTCCTGACTCACATGGGAGCACCGAAACACTAAAAAAGTTGAATTTCAAGTTATTTCCTCTCGATATCAATTGTCTTGCGTCTGGGAGGTTCCTGCTGGAACTACATCATTTCAAACGTGGGTTGGCAGCCACGCATGCAGATGATTTTGGGGGTCCTTGGCATGAAATATCGAGGACCGCTGTCCGATAGAGAAAATGTGAAAATGTTTTCCAGAAAACTGAAACTAAGGATTTAGAAGACATTTTGTAGAATTGATTGATTCTGAAAAAAAAAAAATGTTTTCATGGGGTGAATTATTTACAAACTTATATATTTATAAACAGCAGTAGATGCTGCAAGCAGACAGAACAAAAGTGTGGGCATTCTGCGCGTGCATGTGTGTCTGCGTGCGTGTAAAGCCCCAGGTGCGCCCGCAGGCGTCCCCCCACCCCCACCCAACCCAAGTAGTGAACTTTACAAAATAGATGAGCTAGCTAAAACTTTATCAGATGAATGCCACAACTTTAGGAAACCTTTTTTTCTTTTATCATATCAAGCAAATGAATTATGAATTTGGTATCTAGACTGACGCTATTTTGCGTCAGTCTAGAAGTTACGCCTTACAAGATTTTATATATTTTTTAAATGCTTCAATAACAGCT
Source organism: Benthosema pterotum (assembly GCA_039105355.1). Classification (NCBI taxonomy): domain Eukaryota; kingdom Metazoa; phylum Chordata; class Actinopteri; order Myctophiformes; family Myctophidae; genus Benthosema; species Benthosema pterotum. The sequence continues at coordinate 32,207,724 of CM076976.1, forward strand.
CTTTGACCGCAAACTTGCTTGTTATTAAAACCGTTATAGAGATGCGCAGTGACGTCACCGCCCCGGTTCCGGAAGTCTTTTCCCCATTCATTTTTCTCATAGACTTTTCGAAAATAATTTATATCAAGACGATTACGCCGCGGCCAAAGCCAACTCGAGTCGTGACGAATCATGATGACACACACAAACTTTTGGGACAATAAAATAATTTCTAAGATGAAAAATGAAACAAAAAGTCTTGTATCATGCCGTTTTCTACTTCTTCCTAATTATATATTATATGACGATATTGTGTTTGTTGTCATGATTTGTCACGACCCGAGTTGGCTTTGGCCGCGGCGCAATCGTGTTTTTATTAACCATTTTCGAAAAGTCTATGAGAAAAATTAATGAGGAAAAGACTTCCGGAACCGGGGCGGTGACGTCACTGCGCATCTCTATTACATGGCTTGAATGAATGCTCCAATCAGAAGCCGGCGTTCTGGTCATGTGTGCGGTTACATTATGTCACAACAACGGACTGCTCCACTCAACAACAGACCTCTTTGTCCCCAAAATCAAGGTCACCAAAAGCAGCCTTGCTATGTGCTATTTCTTATTTATTGTAGGGACATTTCACCATTTTGGAACAATTTCCTGGGGTTCTTTAGGTGTGTAATATGTGATTTTAAATATTTTAGATTTCAGCAGTGAGCCCAGTGTCTCTGAAGTCATTGACACTCACTCCTGGACTACAATTCCCATAATGCTGCTCTTATCATCATGTATGAGGGGAAGGCTGTCTTACTGACACAACATGTAGTCCAGGAAGTAGTGTCAGTGACATCACAGACACTGGGCTCACTGCTGGAATCTAAAAGATCTAAAACCACATATTACACACCTAAAGACCCCCAGGAAAGTGTTCTAAATCTTCTAAATAACATATGACACATATATTGGTACATATTATTTTGCAAAAATGGTGAAATGTCCCTTTAACATATTAAGCTGTCTTACATATGAATGTATTAATCCATGTAAAAAGCGGGATAACACCCTTCAAACCAGTGATTTGTTCACTAACTGACCTCAACTGACCATACTTAAAGTGCAGGCGTACCTCTGGGTCCGCCACTCGTCCGCCTCCACTTGGGAACCACCCAAAACAATAACCTCTTGTGCTGTTTTCTCGAAATAATCCATTCTTTTGTGAAAAAGCACGCTCCATTTAGATCATTTTGACAGGCAAAAATACCACTGACTGACAGGAGAGCACACAGATCTATGTAACTCCTAGAGCAGCCGTGTTTACTACACCACCATGAGCTTAGGAGAGGGTTATGGGATGTTGTTCAAATTCACCTATTTCCATCACTCCAAATACGCCATATACACCATATATTGCTATATATTCTCTCTCCACCATGTCAATAGTATGTTGACACTCAACACTTTCAGTTGTTTTTTTGGTAAAGGGTGCGTGGGCTAAGGTCCCCTTTGAGGCGTGTGTGTGTGTGTGTGTGTGTGTGTGTGTGTGTGTGTGTGTGTGTGTGTGTGTGTGTGTGTGTGTGTGTCTGCTTATCGATGGAGCGGTATATGTGTGTAGCACACACATGATGACAGCTAAGAATGGAGCCAACAGCGCCAAGCTCATTAAAGATGCATGATGACATGATTCAGATGATTCATGGATAGCTTGCTTGTCGTGCCAAGCACCGTATGCTCTCTCTCTCTCTCTCTCTCTCTCTCTCTCTCTCTCTCTCTCTCTCTCTCTCTCTCTGTCTCATGCAAGAACTCTCACACACAACACACACACACACACACACACACACACACACACACACACACACACACACACACACACACACACACACACACACACACACACACACAAACAAGATGTTATGTCATGCTGTTGTATCCTTACCGACTCACCTAATGAGCCCTTCTCAAAATGCCAATTCAAATGCCAATTCAAATGCTGTTGTTTTGCAACTGTTGCTATGCAGATCAAGCCTTCCTGGTCACTTCTAACATGCCTACTGGACAAGGACGGATTAGGGAGGGACTTAGTGAAAGGCTAATTAGCCTTTAAAATATTGTTTTGTTCATTTGCCTATCCAAATATAGCCTGGGTTCAGCCCACAGGCCCCGCCCACTCAGCTGGGTTCTGTGGTCTGGTGTTGTGATGAAGAGTTTCGATTTATCTCGTCCGGAAAAACGGCTCGGCCAATGAGCTGGAGTAGGAGGCGGGTCTAAAAAAATAGCCAATCAACACCGAGGATCATCTAACTGCCACAACAGAACAGTTTCCCATAAAAAAACAGCACACATCCATTCAGTTTCATTGTAACTAAAGTTTCATTGTAACTAGAGTTTCATTGTAACTAACTAGAGTTTCATTGTAAATAGTTTTATTCTTTAATACTGCATTTAGTTATAAATAGTGAAAATGTCCGACGCTTACTGCACTGCTAGTCAGTTAACTGCTAGTTAACTGCTAGTTAACTGTTGTTGTCGACTGCAAACAACGTCTCCAGTGATTGGTCGAGGGAAAATCAAGGGCCCGCCTCCTTGTAAATTGGTTACAATGGGGCCAATGTCAGACTCTTGAGCCATGGCTCAGAGTCTGACAATCAGGCTAATCCAAATATGGAGACGGCTACATTTTCCAAAACAATATTTTAAAAATAAATGAAAACAGTAAATGAAATTCCACGGCCTTCTCACATATTAGGAAGACACTATCAGTCGCCAGAATAAAGATTGGTTGTTTTAAGTTATAATGGGTATAGGAAGGAGGCCGATACACTAAAATGAACATCAAATATCTAAATACTAAATGGATAACATATAAACTATCTGGTGTGTTCACATGAGTCTGAGTAGACCATAAAATGACCAAACTTTTTTTTGAAAGTGGAATATCCCTTTAAGGGTACACTGAAGCGGAAGGGGTGGGATTCACTTTGAAGTTTCAGCCTGAAATGCTGATATGAAGTTTCTGAACCAATCAGTGCCCGCATCCCTTCAGGCTATGGGGTGCAAAGAGAGACACAGCTCTACTCTGAGCTCTACTACACGCAAAGCAAAAAAATAAATGTCAGCAGATTGGCCCGGAATAGCTGAATTGTGTGCTCATTTCCTACTCCATAAAATCGGGGTGGCCAATGAGGACACAGTGCGCAACCATATTTGAATACTGCATCCTCATTGAAATGCTTACAGCTTTTTTCCGTACGCAGTCAGACTGCTAAATGAACATTGACTGTCCCCCCTCATATACACACACTAACCGGTCTGTGATAATAATACTGTTTTTCTGTTTTCCCATTCATCACGCACTTTAAAATATCACCTAGCACTTTACTCTCTGTCTGTCGATGTCGTTGTATGTTTTTGTGGGGTCTACGGGTATATGGGAGCTCCCTAGTAATTTCGTTGTGTGCAATTTGTCGTTGTGTGAACTTTTGTGTGCAATGACAAATAAATAAAAAAGTCTATGAAACCAAATGGACCCTTGCAGTTCCATTTGGTTTCATTTTACACTCTCAAGAGTTAAAAATATTCATAATCTGAATTAGCCCAATTCTACACAACTAGAGAATGTAGAAGATTAATGGTCATTCTGATCTGACAAAAGCAAAAGAAATCTGTAGTTTTTGGGGTCTGTGGTGCTAAAATGTCATCAAATGGTGGTCCCCCGTGGCTGAAATTCTGAATAAATATTGGGCCCTGGTATGAAAAAAGGTTAAAAACCACTGAGTTTAGCGTACCGGGGGTCTGGAAGTTGATGCGTCTCATCTCCACAGGATCGGTGGGGTGGTGCGCCATCATCTCAGCATTACCCAGAAGGCTCTTGGTGCCGGGCTCAGAGTCTTTACGCTTGCTTCTCAGGGACCAGTGAGTCCAAACCAATGGTTAGAGCAGGGGGGAGACACACACACACACACACACACACACACACACACACACACACACACACACACACACACACACACACACACACACACACACACACACACACACACACACACACACACACACACACACAATCCAGAGAAGGACAACAACAACAAAAAAACTTCACTCAGTATCCTGGCATTGACTTTGACAGAAGGTTTCTGCTACGTTCAGCATACAAACAAATGTAAAATGACTTAGCGCTGCCTACTGTTTAAAACATTTGGGGTCCTTTAGAAACAGGATTGTAATAGTTAACTAAAACTACAAAACAAAAAAGAACAATAAATAAATACATATCCATAAATCCATTATAATATACTTTTCCCTTAAAAAGCTGCACTATACACATGTTTCACACATATTTAATAGATGAGATAGATTAATAGAAAATTTGATGGTGTTACACAATAATTTGAAGTTTTTCAATACACTTAGGTTAGTATTTCAAAGCCATTTTTAGAATCGGGATAGTCTACAATGGGTTAAAGGGGAATTCCACCCATTTTCACGAGTGTACAAACGGAACCATTTGCACACTCTCAGGAAAAAAGGTCCTAAAAGAAAATCATTAACATGGTGGAAAACACAACTTGATGACGTCACCAAGTTGTGTTTCACCATGTTAATGTTTTTTTTTTTTTTTTTTCGGACCTCCATTTCTAGGAAACTAGAATTTATTAACTAGAGTTATTAATGAGGTTTATTAATGACAGTAAAACGTTGAAAATGGGTGGAATTTCCCTTTAATGAACCATATCATCCATGTATTGTATCGTCAACCACGCGTTGTGATATGTGTTGCATCGCTATTAAAATGTGTGATTACTTTCCTCAATAAGGATGTTGTAGTTTTAGTTGTTAACAGTAAAAAGTATGTTGTAAATGCTTAAAAAAACAACAACAACAACTATAGAGTGTATATCTGTTCAGTAACAGAGGTTACACTACTCCTTGTCTCTCCAGAAAGAACAAAAAAAGTAATATATTTCCTGGCGGGTTGCCAGTTTCAGTCAAAAAAGGAGAGAGAACTCATTCATCAGTTTCAATTTCATAGTGTTTCAGTAGCAATATTTTTTCTTCTGTGTGTGTTGTGTGTATGTCATCATTTCCAATGTCAGTTGTTTATTCTCTACTCCAATATCTCTCTGTCTGCTCGGATATAAATCTCTGTGAAATCTCCGAGCAGAAAATGTACGCCGTGTTTTCAGTAAAGGAGCTGGGGAGACCTCTGGTACTGAACAAGCTGTCAAACCACAACCACATACAGCTGTTTAAAGAGGAACTCCACCCATTTTCAAAAAAATCCTGAGAGGGTACAAATGGATCGGTACCAGAAAAGTATCAGTAGTGGCCCTACTTTGTCATCATCAGACCATTCCGTATTGGTAAATATACCAGTAACCAGACATCCAAAACAGTGGTAAGGGTTTGACACTATGGCAGGTAAATAAATGTTGTGGAATTTGCTTTGGAGTTGCCCAAGTGCATTTGAGTGAGTAGTGCTATTCTAGTCTGCTAAATCATTCTGCTATTTGGTGGACATCATATAAGATCTTTTTTCTTGGGACGATTTAATTGAGTTTTAGTCCTTTTTTTCTTAATGCATTTGCAAAATGTATCTGATCGGGAATAATTGTCGGGAATGATCAGGATTGTATCAGGAGAAAAAAAGTGATTGGAATGGGAAATATTGGGATCGGCAGATACTCAAACTCAGGGACAACCCTATTAATAATGCTAATTGATGCTAATAATGCTAAGTAAGTAATGCTGGTAATGTTAAGTATTGCTAATGCTAAGTAACTAAGGCTAATAATGCTATTTAATGCTATTGCTAAGCATTGTTAATAATGATAAGAGTGCTAAGTAATGCTAATAATGCTGAGTCATCCTAATAATGTTAAATCTGCTAATAACGCGTAGAACTCCAAAAGGGTTATGGGTTAAAGGAAGACTTCATGAAAAACATAAAAACTATAAAAAAAACGACGTTGTCATTATTTTGACAATACAATTACATAGAGGAGCTTTAACCCAGTTACTGAACAAACACTATATGCAACAATGTCACAATCTAGAACCATACGGAATAATGTAACACGGCATAGCAATTAAATGTAATACGGCATAGCAATCAAACAAAAACAATATCCCTCACTACAGGCAGACGTTCTCCAGACATCTTACGGCTGTTTTTTTTACCCTTCGTGCAGCAAAAAACCCAAACAAACACAAACTGATCTAAAGAGAAAAAAGCGACACACAGAAACTTGAGCTTAAATCTCACCTGTCAGGCTTGCTGCTTCCACAATGAAACGGTCGTGCACATGTGCGCGTTTGTGTGTGTGTTTGTGTGGAGGGGGGGGGGGGGGGGGGGGGGGGGGGGGGGGTATTTGGGGAGGGGAGAGGAAGGGGAAGGGGGGGTAATTGCAGACAGAAAGGGAAGGAAACAGGCAACAGCGTTACAGCAGGGAAATCAATACGTTTTGCATTAGTATTCTGGAAAGCCTTTTGTGGCTAGCCGCTACAGAGGCGTGCGTGCATGTGTCCGTACGTCCATCTGCACGCATGCATGCAGAAGGGACGTACGGACGGACAGACAGACGGAGTGTTTGACAGCCAGGGGCCGGCGCGCTGCTGTATCTTCTCTGACAAGAGGAACACTCAGGAATATGTCCGTGCATATCAAACAGGAAGCGTTTGGCCGCCGTTGTTTTTGGGTTGTTCTTTTTTTTGGCATGACAGCATTAGCCATGTTGTCTACTTCACTAGCATCACACAGTGACTTAATCCAGTATCAACGCAGATCACTACATTCATATTCAAGACGTGCATGTAAACATTCCTATTTTAAATATAAAGTACTCGCAACGTATCTCACGGGTGTTATGAACTTGCTGGTACAGCGATTAGCACCGCTGCATGCCGCGTTGTTTAACCCTTTCCCAGCTAAGGACAGCGTAGGACGAGCTAAGCCCCGCCCGCACGCCAAAATGGCCTATTTCTGTTTTTTGGTCTAGAGTTAATGAGCCTTTTTTTGGAAGTCCATCTTTAGTTCTTTTTCAATGGTCAATAAAAACAATTGGCAATCGCCCCGGACGACTTCAGCTGTTTTTATCATTGACAATACTTCTTTTCTGCACTTCTGAATTGTTTCCATGTTCCTGGTAGTGAATCAATTTTGTCAGTCTCGCTTTGAGTAGGAACTGGTTATGGCTCACATCAGCAGCTGTGAAAGAACAACAACGAAATAAACAACACAGCCTGCAGCGATGCTCAGCGCTTTTTACCAGCCAAGTTTATACTTTCTAAATACTGCCAATCGGAATGTTTACGTACACATTTTAGCGATGTAGCGATCCGCGAAGTACCGGATTAAGTCACTGACATAAGTCACTGACATAAGAACGATCGAAAAAATGTAATGTGTGCTTGGTCACACGCCAGTTGGGTAAGAACAGCACATCCATCTTGTAGATCTGTTCTCTTCGACGAGGGACGCTTCTCAAAGCATGGCGGCGGCGGCAGCCACGGCGATGCATAAATTGTAGGCTTTTATGCAGGCGAGCCGACAAAGGCCTCCGACATCAAGTCGGATATCCTTGGTAAACGGCTGGAACGGGCGAGAGCAAAGCGTTGATGGATAGAAGGCTGATCCCAGAGGGGTTTTCAGCTAACCCCTCAGTGGATTTGCGATTTTTTTTATACTTCCTTTATCTTCAAACGTTATCTGCGGCGTTAGGTGTGTGCGTGTGTGCTTGTGCAGTGTGCGTGTGTGTGTGTAAACCAACACTTTAGACAGGAGACATCTTTTATGTGTGTGCCTTTTCTTTTAACACAAAATGTCAAATGTATCACAGTCAAAATGTGAAATGTATAAAAATATACATGAAACAAAGGAATAACATCGTAATACATACCGGTAAATATCATTTGCTTATAATTTGGAAATAATGCAGAATCATAGGGTAAAAATTAGTCTGGGGGTGGGGATCTCAGCTCGGAGTTCATCTCAGTTAAGAAGTTATAGAAAGTAAAAATGAATTGACCATTAAATTGAACATTTTGGAAACCTCTCCATGATGATCATGTGTTTATATTAATCTGTGAGTGTGCCATAGGGATCGGAAAACACATTCACATGTCACAAGTATTGTTTCCAAAGATAATGGCACTTTTTTCCGCCAGATCTTGTAAATCTGCCATTATTGCCGAATCGATATGTGTAGTGTAAAATAAGAGCGTACAACATGCACTAGTTATAGGTCGTTGTTTTTATCAAGTGTAGAAGACAGTTCAGTTTTTGACGGATCGTTAGTCGTCGTGGGAAGTATATGAGCACCCTTTACTCCCCCATCGTTGGTCCTTTGTTTTGGCCGCATCTCCTATGAAGCTCTCATAGACCAATTAGCATACTAAGTATTGTGTCCAAAGTAGCAAAGAAAAGTGTGGCTCAACAACTGACCACTCATTTGAACTCAATACAATCATCTGCACCCCACTGCATTGTTGGTGCAGTATTTATAATTTCTGGATCTTAAAAAGGCCTTTGATACTGTTGAATCATCAGGAACAAGCTCTCGTTCTGGATCTTAAAAAGGCCTTTGATACTGTTGAATCATCAGGAACAAGCTCTCGTTCTTGAACTTTTTCACAGAAGCGGTCAAACGAATGCATTCATATTTATCAAACAGTAGCCAAAGTGTCTGCATCGGTAACGCACTGAAACTCAGTTCGGATGGAAACGATCCCGGACCCACCCAGATGTAATGGCCGACGCTAATGGTTTTTGGGGTTGCTCATCATTATAACCTTCTCATTTTGTACTGTCTGTTACTCACTTCTTGTAAAGCAGGATGGCGATGACGATGCAGATGATGAATACCACGGCCAGCACGGGGCCCACCACCCAGATGAGGCCGTCTGCCGCGTCCACGGGCTGGGGGTCTGAGTCTGGCGCGATCACGGGGTCCGTGTAGGGGCTGGCCACGTACATCTTCTGTATGGAAAATAACACAAATATCACGTTTGTAGGCCAGCACGGATGATTACATTTATTTCTTCATCGTCTCTCGTTTTGGTCGTTTAAAGAGTAGGAACACTTTTTTATTGGTTTGCCCATGATGCTTGGCGGCAGGCCTGCATGCTAGTGAAAATAAATCATTAATTGAATAATTTGAGTAAGGTTAATGTTGCCGAAAAGCAACGCTGGGCTTTTTTAATGAAGGATTTTCTATAAATTACTTCATTAGTATTGAGCCTAAAGGGAACGAGCCTATCGACCTACAGTTGTAATTGGCCTACTGTCAATACGTCTTAAAATTAATCCTAAATAAACGAATCACTAGGGGGAAAATGGTCGCCTCGCAATGTCTAGCCCTCAAATTCTACTATACTTTCGATGCCATTTGGTCCTCACAAGTGCACACACACACACACACACACACACACACACACACACACACACACACACACACACACACACACACACACACACACACACACACACACACACACACACACACACACACACACACACACACTTGTCACCTTGCATGGTCGTCTCTGTGGCCCCAGCGCTACTGCTTCAACAATAAGAGCATGCGTCAGTCAAACCAGCGGCGGGCGGCGAGCAAACGGGGCCAACGGAAAAATAAATAAATAAAACGAAAGCCGAGGCAATAAATAACGACCGTTGTGCGTTCCCCCCTTACCGCTGCCGCAACCGCCGCTAATAAAGAGCGACAGCCGGCCTCACCCCTGTTCAGGGGGGGATAGAGGTGTCGGTGGCGATATTGCTTTGCTCACCACCGCGTGTTATTTAATTTGGTATATATTTTTTATTTTATTAGAGCGTAGTAAACACGCGGACAGGGCTGAACGCAAGAGGCCTTTGTTGCCGCGTCGGAAAAAAAAAACGGCTGACGACACCCAGGCTTTGATCAGACAAGACTGCAGCGTCTGTGATTGCTCAGCTGTCAGTCAACAGACCCAGACACAAAGACACCTCTCATCTACACATTTTTTTTTTCTTTTTTTTTCTTTCATACTTGAGCTCTGTTTTTATTGTTTTGTGAAAAAACAATAAGACGACGACAACAAAAAAAACAATGCTTTTTTTTTAGGGGTGGGACTCGGTTAATTTTTTTAAATCTAATTCATTTGAATCTTTGCAATTAATTAATCGCAAACCAATATTTGCCCCGAGAAGGGGGGAAAATCTCCTGTGACGTCAGACAGGCACAGTAAAATGGTGGCCCCCAAGGGATAAAATTATGAACTATTTTTAAACTAAAGAACATATTATATGTGTTTTAAATGTTCAATTGTAATTATAGAGGACAAGTATAATATGTATTTATCCATAGGAGGCTTATTAGCCTGGGATCACCCCCCGATTGCGCCCCAGGCAACTGCCAACTGCCAAGTCTGCCTAATGGCAAAATCCATGCCGCTACGTACCCCGGTGGTGAGCTCGTTGAGCTCGGCCAGGATGAAGAAGACGTACTCCTGGCCGGGCTCCAGGGCTCGGTTCTCGAAGCCGCCGTAGTCCAGCTGGTCCCCCAGGGCGAAGAAGGCCGGCAGCGTCTCGGGTGTGAAGCGCGCCGTGATGTACGCCCGCCGCAGGTCCACCGTCTTCTGCTGGCGCACGTCCCTCTGCCTCTGGCTGATGTCCTTCAGGAGCTGAGGGACAGCGTGAGGGACACCACAGGGTCAGGTGGTGAGTGTGTTTTTTCCTAGTGCAGGGTTGCCAATTGCACTTCCACAGTGGCACTTCCAAAATGCACTAGTCTCTCTGACTAATTTAGGAAAAATAACTGGCAGAATGTTGTTCAAATTAGCAATTCTTCTACATTTTTCGTGTCGATTCTTGAAAATTAGGTCATTCAGATGTTTAAATATAATTTAACTCTTGAGAGCGTAAAATGAAACCAAATGGACTCTTTCGGGTTACAGATCTATAAGGGTCCATTTGGTTACCAATGGTCTTTCTAGGAAGGAAGGAAGACTCTATCATAGGAGGAAACATGGTGAAGAACAAGGGTTTTATCTCTGGCACCTGTAAACAAATTTCGCCCCAACTCACCAGCAAAAAAGCACTAGATTTTCCGGCAGTAGTTTTTCCACTAATTTTGGCACTGGGGCTGAAGCTAAATATAGCAACAAATGCATTAGCTTTAACTACTAAAAACATTAGCATAGCTTGTAGATCTGCTATTTAGGAGAAATCATGAAAATGTAGGCCTAGAGCAAAGCACAGTGAATGTTTTGAACTCATATTTTGGGGGATGGGGGTTGTTTTTGAAATCGTTGAGTGCTACAGTACATGTTACCTTTACAAAAAAAAGAGAAAACCAAAAAAAGAAAAGAAGATAAATCTTCCGTCCAGCGCTGCTGCAGTCGCTCACAGACAGAAAACAAAGAGTTATAATCTACTAGTTCTTCTCCCAGCACTGCGGGAATATAAAAAGAGTTATCGAGCCCCAGATGTCTCCATAACCATGACGAATGGTCTGAGCATTGACATTTAGACCGGAAAAGGGTAAACGCTGCCTCAAGTTTTCTTTTTTTTCCCAGAGGCAGTGTGAACAAAAACGTTTAGTGTTTATGGCAGTGATCTTCAACCTCCAGTGGTCCCTGAGAGGATTCCAGGTGGTCCCCGGCTAAACGGTGGACAGTTAGTAACCAAATTGATCCTTTATAGATCTGTAACTCTTGAGACCATTAAAATGAAACCAAAATGGACCTTCACGGTGGTCCTCCGTGGCGAAAATGCAGAATAAATTGTGGGCCCTGGTATGAAAAAGGTTGAAAGCCACAGGTTCATGGCTCCCTGCGGACAGACAGACAGACAGACAGACAGACAGACAGACAGACAGACAGACAGACAGACAGACAGACAGACAGACAGACAGACCTCCTCCAGGTCCATCTCGTCAGGACTCTTCAGGTGTCTGATGACTCCCCTGGCCTTCCGTAGAGGGACCACCACCACGTAGACGTTCCTGGACACACGCACACACACACACACACACACACACACACACACACACACACACACACACCACACACACACACACACACACAAAAAATATCAGATCTACAAGCTCATAGCACGCGCGGAGATCGGCAGGCTGTGAGAACTAGAATTTCACAAGCCTTCACAATGAAACGCTTCCACCTAATTGGCTCGTTATAAAGAGGACACGCATTTGGTGCTTCATAGCATTTGTGATCTTCATTGACCTGGCCAGGAACTAATGCACACACACAGGCAAACGCAAAGTCGTGGCTCGATGTATATACACCATGTTTTCAAATGTAGAACATTCTCCAACGACGCTGTGTGACTCACACACGCGTCGCCTGTATAGCTGAAGCTATAGCGTAAACATTGTCATAACGATGGGGGCTATTATTATCTGACGCAGCTAAGGCAGGAGGCTCAAATGTGACAGCGTTGTTTGTTGAAGTGCTTTTCCGCTCGAGAGGCGCAGAGAACGTGATGATCGGTATCGGGGTAGATCAGTGCATGCCCCAGCTTTGGCAACGTGCAGCCGAGCGCTAGCTGCTGCTAGCTGGCGGCAGAAAATATCAGCTTTTTATCAGCCAGTGGGTTTTTTTCTGATGAAAAGGAGCCCCTCTTTCACAGGCAGAAAAAGCAAGCTCAAGTACACGTGCGAGTGACATGAAAATTGAGAGTGAAGCTCAGGTTATTCGTTGGGTAATTTGGATCATTTGGCTGTGGTTCTACATGTTGCTTTGACCAAAATATGAATCTATACTCATTCATTAGCAACATCACTGCAGTGAAAGAAGGCACATCATTACATTACTGCTGAAATGGGTGTACTGTAATTGGGACTTTGGACAGAGACTTAGAGGAAAGCAAGGCAATGTGAGACACTTATTACATTTGCTCCTCTCTAGGCGAGCTAAAATGATATATCAGTAAAGTTTAAACATTTCCCAACATGTACATACAAGAGTTAAAATATTCATCATCTGAATTAGCGCAAGTCTACACAACTAGAGAATGTAGAAGATTAATGGTCATTTTGACCTGTATGTTTGCTTGTTTTGTTTCCCAAATACATCCTGGAATTGTGGACAAAAGCAGAATAAATCCTTAGTTTTGGGTCTGTGGGGCTAAAATGTCCTCAAATGGTGGTCCGTGGCTGAAATTCTGAATAAATAGCGGGCCCTGATATCAAAAAGGAAAACCACTGAACTAGAACATCTGATAACAACGATGGTTCACTGCGGCGACCTGATAAATTGGTTCCACTATTTTTTTCCGGATACCCCTCTGTGTTCCTTTGGGTTCTTACTTGACGGGACTGCGGGTCTCCAGCGAGGGCAGGATGATGGTGACCGTGGTCTCCGTGTCTCGGGTGTGGTCGATCTCAGGCCGGCGGATGGTGATGGGCGGCGAAGTCTTGGCATGGATGCGGTGGCGCAGGCCGCCCATGTTGCCCTCCGGCGAGGTGATCTTGAAGTCGTAGCTGGTGTCGGGCTGCAGGTTGGGGATGACCGCCTTGCGCTGCCGCGCGTCCACCTCCATCTTCTGACGGTTGTACTCCACCTGCGAGGGGGTCAGGACGGGGGTAGAGGTAGGGAGACGTGGTCAGAGGTAATAGGACGGCAAAGACGTCCATGTGTGGGTAGTGGTACTACCTGAGTGCTATAACTGTTTTGATCAAAAACTGTGCTATTTGGATCTGTTTTTGACCTTACTTGAGTTTTTCCCCCATTCAGCAATACTATACACGTCCAACTTGCCCACAACAGATGCAAATTAAAATACAGTTTTACTCCAAGCCTTAATTAAAGAGCATTCAGTAATTTGGGTGATTTCGAAACTTGAAAAGTTGGAAAATCAGCATCTAGTGGTTTATTCTTAGTCTTTAGATCTTTTAGTCTTAGTCAAATACATTTTAGGTTTGAATATGTACATTTTTTATTAAGAACCTTTTTTGGTACTACTGCAATATGACATTCATTCAGTGCATACTGCAGATATGACATTCATTCAGTGCATACTGCAGATATGACACTCATTCAAGGAAAGCTCATTTACAGTGTTCTTTTAAAATAGATCCACAGAATACATTACTCTGAAGTCTGAACAACAGGTTATGAACAGGTTATTGTCTTGGGAAATTATTTTTTGTTAGTCTATTATGTAAGCGTCTAACGTACAGTGAACTTATAGGGGTAGGAGGTCTCTGGGAACTCCCAGGTGAGCAGAACGCTGGTCTTGGTGGCCAGGTTGACCGAGAAGTTCCTCGGCACGTCTGCGAGAAAGGAAAGCAAGAGGGGGGAAAAACAAAACAAAATGGAAAAGAAGACACGGTAAGGTTATGCACGGTACATACTCTCAGAAGAACAGTTCTGATTTCTTTCATTTCATTGTGCTCCACAGCCGCATCGTCCCTGCTGAGGAGGAGGAAGAAGAGGAGGGTGTTAGTGAGGATGAGGAGGTGAGAGGAAGAGTGAAGAAGAGTGGAGGAGGAGGAGGACGGACAGAAAAGACGTAGACAGACAGACTGGCAGAGATAAATAAATGCCACGTCATGCCACGGTGCCACAGGTGTGTTCAGTCCCAAGTCAGCATGTCAAGCAAAAACATTTGTTTGAAGACAAAGGTGTTTGCGTGTTCAACTACAGGGCTGCCTGCGGTGTCCACCCATCTGACCATTGAACAACCACTGTGGTGCGGTGTGATGGATGGGCATCGCCAGCGTTATTATTTAAAAACAAAAAAGGTTCGGAATCGCTCTGTCTTTTGAAAGCCAAAATAAACATCAAAAAACCCCACACGTACCTGAGCTTATATTGAAGGCTTTCTCCGCGTCCAGGCCTTAATACGACTCAGAACTTACCTGCTGGTCCGTCCGTCGGACAGAAGGCGTGGGTTGGTGGTTCCGCTGTTACCTGCGGCGGTCAGGTGCGGGGGGAGGGGGGTTGCGTGATAAGAAGCAGCCCAGTGGCCCACGATGCATCCAGCCTGCACCCAGCTGATGGCTGGTTGGTGGTGGTGGTGAGGGGTTGGTGCTGGTGAGTGGGGGTGGGGCAGGGGGTGAAGGAGCGTTGTTGTTTTTTTTAGGTGGGTAGAGGCGAAGCTCTGTCTCCTCGTGGACTTGCATCAGCGCTGGAGTAAAGGCTGTAAGAACTAATGAATAATTCATAGTTAATAATTTGTTCAAACTGAAGGGAGGCAAATATTAGCAGCCACACATATGACACAACAACATGGTCCCGCTACGAGGCCCTGCAGGCCTACCTGTCTCCAAGGCCAGGGTTCGGCAGTCCACCGCGGGGCTGAAGGGTCCGGGCCCAGCCGCGGTGTGAGCCCTGAGGCGCACCTGGTATGCCGTGCTGTGGTTCAAGCCCTGGATGGTGAAGCTGGTCTGGCTGGCAGATAACACTACCCGCTGCATGGAGGAGAGAGAACAAATAAACAAAACTAACATTTTACCTTTATCTAAGTTGTTGTCATTCATGTGGCTAATGTGCTAATAACCTGGTTCCTAACCAAACAAACACAGCCGATGAAATATCTCGGGTGATGTTTATAAAACCAGAGACCAGAGATGAACTATTTAATAGCCAAGTTGATAGTTGTGTTTCACGCAGTGGTGGGCCGCCATGTTTGTTGTTTGACACTGTTAAGCGACAGGGCTGTCTTCAGTTCAGATTTTCAACTAATACTATGGACCCATAGACCGCGTCGCCATCACAGGGAAAGTAATTTAAAATGATGATTCTGGAGCCAGGCAACCGGGGCTATTCATTTCAATGTAAATATCATGGATTTATTTATATGTTAAATACTGGCTCATTTATGGAACCAAACCCTCAAAATCTCTTCGACATTCCATCACCAAGGCTTGCTGTGTGCAGTGGACAAATGTGTGTGGCATTTAGTGTTTAGTTATTTGACTGACCTTGCTGAATCTTACCGCCAAAACCTCAGCTAAAAAAACTAAACCTCTTCAAAAACTAGAAAGAAAGAAAACAAAAGCGGTCCTGTGTCTGGGTCTGTGTGTGGGCGAAACAGTGCCACCTGTTGTTCCGCTAAACATAAGGCCAGGGATAGACACATGGGGACGGGAGTGGAGCAACCACTTATGTCCCCATGGAAATCATAACATTTTACACTCTCAAGAGTTAATTTATATTTAAACAACTAAATTGCTTAATTTTCAAGAATCTACAGTTCTACACATTTAGAAAAAGTAGAAAATGTGTTGACCAACGTTTCGCCAGTTACCTCTCCTAAATCATGGACAAAAACTAGAAAATCCTTGGTTTTGGGTTTCAGAGACTAAATCAACATCAAACGGTGGTCCTCTGTGGCTAAAATGCAGAATAAATAGTGAGCCCTGGTCTGAAAAAAGGTTGAAAACCACTGGTTTAAACAAAAAGAAAGAAAATGCCAAACCTTAGCAGGGAGTGTGGGTGAGGAGGAAGTTGGGGCTGCAACAGAGACCGCGGAGGTGTTATCGGGTGAGGCGGCGGTCGTAATTGAGACAGCGGAGGAGGACCTATCATCCGGCGTGATGGCGGGGGTCACCGGGACGGAGGAGGAGGTCTCGTTCGGCGAGGAGGAGCCGAGACTGGAGACGGAGTAGCTCTCATTCGGGGCGATCGGGACAGAGTCGGCGGCGTTGTCGTTGGGTGTCGCGGCCGTCACAGCTGTCGCGGCTGCTACTACCCGTCGGTACACCAGTGTGTACTCGGTGATGCGCCCGTTGCGCTCCTCCTCGGCGAGGGGCAGCCAGGAGAGGTGCAGTGAGCAGCAGGTGGCCCGCTCGCGGTCCCACCGCAGGTTCTTTGGGTAGCCCGAGGGAGGCAGCTCGGGCAGCGACACCTCCTGGCGCGCGGCGGTGCCGTAGCCCGCCCGGCTCCGCGCCGAGAGGCTGAAGACGTACGGCGCGCCCCGGGAGAGGTTGGAGGCGGTGTAGGAGCTCTCTGTGGCCGCCAAGTCCACCGTGACGGTGGTGCTGGTGGTGGAGTTGGTGGTGTTGGAGGTCTTCAGGCCGTACTGCAGTCGGTAGCCCTGGATCTCTAGCGGAGGTCCCTGGCTCTCTGGGTGGGCTGGATGGAGATACAGGTACACGTGATAACATGACCGCTAATGTCTTTTCTTTCAAAAGGGGGGATCGACCCATTTTTAACATTTTCCAGAGAGTGAACAAATGTGAACGAAATGGACCCTAGCTGGTCCATTTGGTTCCATTTTGTTTTACACAACTTGATGACGTCATCAAGTTGTGTTTCATCAGGTTAATGACTTTTTTCCAGACATCCATTTCTAGGAAACACAGCATGGGGTGAACTTTTAACTTTTAATGTCCACACAATATCTCTAATAATATAAAAGGTATATTGAAGACAGTGGCGTGCACAGAGAGTTTCAAGGGCAGGTTCTCAAATGTAACCAGGAGGGCTTTTGGGGGTTAAAAACGCGTAGAAAACAGCATTTCAGCATCTTTTTGCTCTTTTAAAAAGGGCATGTTGGTCCAGAGAGGGCCACTAGGGGGTGCTCAAACCCCCCTTGACGTCTATGTATGCACGCCTATGTCTATTGAAGTCATAAAGTGGAAAAATGTTGAAAATGGGTGGTATTTTCCTTTAGGTTAAAGTTACTTCAGCACGTTTTAGAACTAAAACAAATCGACCAATTGGGGGGGCAAGAGAAAATGGTATGAATGGTATGAAGCCGCACCCATACCATTTTCAGTTACAGGACTTTTATTAGGCAAGTAAAGCATCAATAATATCATCAGTTGTTGTTGAAGTTGCAACAGACACACAGCATGCATAAAGCTAAAGGTCTGACTCAGAGAGTTTTCTGTTTTCAATGATGAAATGCTGTTGGTTTAGTGGTGTGATATTTGTAGTTAGTTAGTTTTAAATATAAGCACTTTAATTTGAAATATCTTGGGTTGTTTTGCATGCCATCGTGTTTGGTGGGGCAGACTGGGCATTTATGCGACCCGGACATGGTTTCGGACAGCATAAAACCTGTCGCTGCTCTGAATGTGACCAGGCTGGCAGCTCCTACCTGGTGGAGGACTCCATCCAATCAGCACGCAGGGATGATCAGTTCCTGTCTGCAGAACCAGAGCCGGGACACCGGGGACTAGGGGAAAAAACAACGAAAAACACAGAATGGAGCAAGTGTCTCTTCAGCAGCCAGATCGATGCTCCGATAATTAAAAAGCTGGAGAAACAAACTTTAAATGGCTGTTTACAGTGACTACACAGGTTTTCTCCTGCGGCAGACCTTTTTTTCTTGTTTCTTCCTTTTCTTTCCCACACCACAAGATCAATGGCCGAGTGAGAGCAAACACGCGTGCGTGTGTCCGTGCGCATGCGTGCGTGCGTGTGTTACTAGTGTCCAGCCAATGAACCGTAGACTTGGCACACACACACACACAGCATTAACACAAAGCTTTTAGCTCCACACCCGAAAACAGAAATTAGACTGAATGAGCAGTGTTGGACAGTAACAAATTACATATCACATATTACTGTAATATGGAAGTGGGTGAATTCAAACAACATTGCGTACATCCATTCTAAGCTTATGCTGGGGTCTAAAGAGCTTAACTCTTTGGGGCGAGTTATAAACTTTTAGTCACACATCTCAGAATATTGTGTGTGGGGAAAAAAAACTATACAACTGCTGTTTGTGTTTTTTGTTTTTTTTTTAGATCAATCAATCAATTACTTATTATTGCATATGAGCACCAAGTGGGGGCGCTACAGGCTGGAAAAGTGGCACCCAAGGACCACTTTTATAAATCAACAACAAATCAAGTTATGAATTGGGGGTGCATTTCTCCTTTAATATGCTCACCCATCAATCCATAGTGCATATATATGTACATTGCTCACCCATCCCTAGTGTGTATATATACTGTATATACTATGCTCACCCATGCCCAGTGTGGTGACCAGTCTGGCCTTGCTGTGAACTCCATCTCCCTTGGTGCTGTATGCTGCCACCGACACAGAGTACACCGTCTCTGCTCTCAGCTCTCCTATGATCATCTCCTATGAAGAGTGCAGAATAAATCAATTAGAAGGTGCAGCCGGGCAACACATAAGGTACTTTTTTATTAATTATTGACAGAACACGCATCATTATACACCGCAGCGCAGGAAACGTTCATATTTCTCGCGCGGATATCGTGGCACAACAATAACCCACTTGAAAAATTATCTTTGTTGCGGTCCCTCGAGTGCAAATGCGTTGAGTGCAAATATCCTCTGATATTTGCATACCAGTACAAACCGAGGTAAGAATGTCAGTTGCGTATATATTTAATTTGTAAATTAATACAAATTAGATGTTCTGAAAGGGGCGGACAACATACTGGGACGGTACAAGGACATTTGCTAGTTGTACATACAATACAATGCCATATCGACTGTACTTTATTTAACATTAAGGTGGACAATATCCAATTGGAAATCTAATTCCACAATAGCATTATAATTTTCCATATATCCGCAAGTTATTTGTGACAAAATTGAAATTGAAAGGCAATAATTCAATTTGAATTTGAATTTTCACATCATGTATGGGCATTCCATGACAATATTAAAATTTAAATGGAAAAGCTGTTTCACATTTCATTTTGAAAGACTTAAACTGATATACAGAGGACTTTATTGAAATGCAATAAGAAAAACAGCTGCCCCAGGGTATGGCATTTACATTTCAGTGTCAACAAGCTCTTTTTTGGACAATTTTCAAATGAAAATGTAATTTTCCATCAACTTGCAAATTAAAATGGCAATGGAATTTAACATTGCATTTGCAAAGACTTAAATTGATCTACAGAGGACATTATTGAAATGCAATAATAAAAACAGCTGCCCCAGGCAATTGCATTTACATTTCAGTGTCTCCACGCTCTTTTTTGGACAATATGTAAATTATAGTGCATTTTCTAACAACTTGAAAGTTTAAATGACAATGGCATAAAACATTGCATTTGCAAAGTTTTAATACTGGAGCAGTATGGACATTATGAAAATGCAAAAGGACAAACAGCGCCCCCCAGTCTATTCTGTTTTCATTTACATGTTGCAACGCAACGAAGAGGACAGAGCTTGGAATTGGAAATGGAATCTGTCAGTTCCTCTTATCAAGGCGGGCCTTGCGCATAGGCTCCGCCCCCTCCAGAGCACTCCGCTCTGAGCTCCCTGCTGCGGTCTGAGTTGGAGAGCTTGTCACTCGCATTAAAACCAGGACATGTTGCCTCGAATTTTCTCATATTTCTTATTAATATGTGTATATAAAATATAGCTAACTCGGCGAATCTCTTACGTTCATCAATATTGTTCGTATAAAATATTTGGTTTGGACTTAAATATTACGATTATGAAGATAGATTTTGCCCGTGGAAACCCCATTCACTTCAATTGGCTTCTAAAAGTCCGAATTTGAGAAATCTTTTTCTTTTTAAATAGCAGCTGTACATGAAATGTTGATGGAGATTTTACACTGAAATGAATATTTACTGATATAAATACATGGTTTGATAACCTACAAGTAGGCTGAAGTCATTTTCTGCTATAGGCTTATGCCTCTCCATCCACGCCGTCTCTAAATCACTCTCCCTGGGGACAGCCAGAGCAGTTTGCCGGCGGTGGTCGTGGAGCTCTGCATGTCTACTGCATCACACAGTCTACACGCCAAAGCAGGGGTTTTCAACCAGTGGTCTAGGGACTATCAGTGGTCCTTGAGAGGGTTCCAGGTGGTCCCCAGCTAAAGGAGGGTTTTTTCATGTACAGCTGCTATTTAAAAGAAAAAGATTTCTCAAATTCGCACTTTTAGAAGCCAATTGAAGTGAATGGGGTTTCCACGGGCAAAATCTATCTTCATAATCGTAATATTTAAGTCCAAACCAAATATTTTATACGAACAATATTGATGAACGTAAGAGATTCGCCGAGTTAGCTATATTTTATATACACATTAATAAGAAATATGAGAAAATTCGAGGCAACATGTCCTGGTTTTAATGCGAGTGACAAGCTCTCCAACTCAGACCGCAGCAGGGAGCTCAGAGCGGAGTGCTCTGGAGGGGGCGGAGCCTATGCGCAAGGCCCGCCTTGATAAGAGGAACTGACAGATTCCATTTTCAATTTCCAAGCTCTGTCCTCTTCGTTGCGTTGCAACATGTAAATGAAAACAGAATAGACTGGGGGGCGCTGTTTGTCCTTTTGCATTTTCATAATGTCTATACTGCTGCAGTATTAAAACTTTGCAAATGCAATGTTTTATGCCATTGTCATTTAAACTTTCAAGTTGTTAGAAAATGCACTATAATTTACATATTGTCCAAAAAAGAGCGTGGAGACACTGAAATGTAAATGCAATTGCCTGGGGCAGCTGTTTTTATTATTGCATTTCAATAATGTCCTCTGTAGATCAATTTAAGTCTTTGCAAATGCAATGTTAAATTCCATTGCCATTTTAATTTGCAAGTTGATGGAAAATTACATTTTCATTTGAAAATTGTCCAAAAAAGAGCTTGTTGACACTGAAATGTAAATGCAATTGCCTGGGGCAGCTGTTTTTCTTATTGCATTTCAATAATGTCCTCTGTAGATCAATTTAAGTCTTTGCAAATGCAATGTTAAATTCCATTGCCATTTTAATTTGCAAGTTGATGGAAAATTACATTTTCATTTGAAAATTGTCAAAAAAGAGCTTGTTGACACTGAAATGTAAATGCCATACCCTGGGGCAGCTGTTTTTCTTATTGCATTTCAATAAAGTCCTCTGTATATCAGTTTAAGTCTTTCAAAATGAAATGTGAAACAGCTTTTCCATTTAAATTTTAATATTGTCATGGAATGCCCATACATGATATGAAAATTCAAATTCAAATGAATTATTGCCTTTCAATTTCAATTTTGTCACAAATAACTTGCGGATATATGGAAAATTATAATGCTATTGTGGAATTAGATTTCCAATTGGATATTGTCCACCTTAATGTTCCATAGTACTTGGTTAACGTATTGATGTCATTATATCCGTTGCGAATGCACAGCGCTCTGCGGCAGCGCGTTTCCATGGAGCTGAGGTTGGGTTTAACACAGTGCGTCTTTCAGTTCTGACATCACTAAGAACAATAGGGCCGTTGAATGACTAATTTTTTTTAATCAGATTAATCACAGCTTCAAATTATACTTAATCATGACTAAAAAATATGCCAAGATGTAAATATATATAATATATATACACTGAGTGTGTTAATCAACAACATTAATTAATGCCATTTAGCCCTTATTCGACAGCCTTATTAAAAACCCTAGTCTGAGATAACCTGAAGGCATTTTGGCCTAGAGAGAGGCGGGACCAATTCAGACAGGCGCGTTGCCCTGATTGGATCTCACAGAGCTGTCAGTCAACCCCCGGCCCCTCTTCCTCCTCTAGGCCACCACGGCCAATGACTCAAGTCCGGTCTTTCACTTTTTGCGCAGCATGGACGAAAATGAAAGTCTGGACCTCGAGGCTATGAAATCTCCTTATTTCCAACATTTAACATTACTTGCATTTCCAAATAGTGTGTGTCTGTGTTGTTGTAACAACGCTGCGTGTTGTAACAGTGTGTGTTGTGCGATGATAAGGTGTTGTGGAGTGGTGTGTACTCACATACTGAGTGGAGTCATCCTCCTCCATCTGAACCGAGAGACAGGGAGAGAGAGAGAAAGAGAGAGAGAGGAAATTGTATTCATTACTCTTTTATTATACAAAAATAATCCCACATTAACTGTGCCGATACAGACCTGTAACACACACACACACACACACACACACACACACACACACACACACACACACACACACACACACACACACACACACACACACACACACACACACACACACACACACTTTCCAAGTTAACAATGCTTATAATTCTAAGTAATGCTAATAATGCTAAGTAATGCTAAATGATGCTAATAACGTTTGGAACACCAAAAGGCGTTCCCACCAAAAACAGATTGATGCAATGAAATAAAATGAACATCCAAACACACCAAACAGCAAAAACACCCACCTGGGCGTCGTCCAATAGGAGGTCCTTGATCCGAGGCAGGCTCCCCCCTGATTGGCCGCCGCCCGGCTGGGCCGCCAGGCCGTAGTGCACCTGGTAGCCGCGGACCTGGCCGTGGCGCAGCCGCGGTGTCACCGAGCGCCACGTCACCCGGAGAGACCACGCCCCCAGGGCACGCACGTCCACCTGCCGCGGGGCCGCGCCCGGGACTGATGGATACACACACACACACACCTAATTAATTAACGGGAGTAATTGACCAGTGCAGTAAATGAACAACTGCGGTGATCGATAATGAGCAGGAGTTCCCAGACACTACCTCACTCACACCGCCGTTGCCATGTCTGTTTTTTTTAAGCTACGCTACCTCTGGGCTTAATTGCTACTTGTGACTTGCGCGAACGGAGGAGCAAGTACTGTGGTCGGCTGTGGGCGAGGCGGTAAGATGATAAGAATTGATTGATTGGTGTTACTTGTGTTCGTTGCACAAGTCGGCGCTCGTCAAAGAGTACCGTTTCGCCTGCCAAAAAAATAGCCCCAACTAGTATCAGTAGTTGCCGGCGGGTTGCATTTTTATTCGTTTGGAAGGCTGCAGAAGCAGAGCATGGTCCATTCGTTTGGGACACTTGGGCACTAGGCCCAGTCAGTCAATAATTGAGATCTCGCCCAGTCGAGCAGCTTCTGAACGACGTGGGCGAAGGAGAAAAAAAGAACGAAAAACAAAGCAAACAATTGGCGGCACCCTCACACCCTGGCGTGCACATTTCTGTTGTAAGGAACCACTGCAAGACGCCTTTGTTTCTCCAATACATCCACCCCCAAGACTGGCCCGGTGAAACAATGTCAGATGCTTATTTAGGCGGGTTTCCAATTGTTGTTTTTTTATTAATAGGGCTGAAACATTTTCTGACAAGTACCTCCAAATGCAATGCGTCACCTGGACACCCCCTGTTGTTCCCGGCGGCCACTGCTGTTAGAATCATGTTTCATAATATTCCACATTTTGCAATTCCATTCAAGATTTTAATCGTTTAAACGATTTTGTACTGTACTTGCGGTGCTTTAACTTTCATTCAAAAATAGCAGGCATTCAGCAGGCGATCTATGTATAAGCTCACAGTGAGTGCCCTGTATTGCTGTCTGCTGTTGTCAGTAACACAGGATCACACCCATATAGACATCCATTCTTTCAATGGCCTGTATCGCTGAATGGCATTTTTGGTCAAAACAGCATATATTCCATGGCCCATAGAAGTCACATAGTGACTATTGGGGGCTCAAGAGTAAACAAGCATAGAGTAATACAAAATAGAGACTTGCCATTGATTTCAACACAAGTTGCTCAGTGGCATTTTGAAGCATCTGTGCCCAAATGCGGAAGTGTTTCCTTCATGGACGCGCACATGAACGAGCGGCCAATGTTAAACTTCGGGGGCACGGGGTTTCCTAGTCATGAATCCACGGGCTGCCTGCAGTTCACACTCTAACCACTAGGGTTAGAGTGCTTCAACGTTGGAGCGGCTCTCTTATGATGTGCAAAAGATCGTTCCGCAACATCCTGTGCCCCCCCCCCCCCCCCCCCCCCCGAAACGGCTCTTTACAATACAGTTCCACATTGGAAAAACTACTGGCAGCAAATAACTACTATTATTAGTCTCACTTTGTCCACCAACACCCACCGTCCTCATCTGTCCGGCAGACCGTCTCCTCCTCCTGCCTCCCAGAGACCCCGGGGGTGGTCCCCTGAACGCTGGACAGAGGGACCGGCCGCGTGGGGGTCCCGTGCAGCTCCAGCGTCACTCGGTACCAGCTCCACTTGTCCAGACCGTCCAGCAGGGAGTGACCACTCCACGGAGAGACCAGGACAGACGCTGCCGGATGCGTCCTAGTGTTGGGTCACATGCAGGACACGCATATCACTAGGACTTCAGCTGATTATTTACAGGAAAATGTGAAGACAACAAATGAATTCATTACTTATTTAACCCTTTGGAGCCGTTAAAACGAGCCGTAAAGAAGGTAAATAGGCTTGTTTACAACAGATGCCATAAACGCAGAGACGAATTTTGTTTACTCGCATTGATTAAAGGGGAATTCCACCCATTTTCAAAAATTTCCTGAGAGGATACAAATGTGAACCAAATGGACCCTAGCGGGTCCATTTGTTTCCATTTGTACCCTCTCAGGAAAAAGGGGTCTGAAAGAAAAATCATTAACATGGTGAAATACATCTTGATGATGTCATCAGATGTATTTCACCATGTTAATGATTTTTTCAGACCTCCATTTTTAGGAAATACAGAATTGGGGAAAATTTTAATCATGTCCACACAACATCTCTAAGGTATATTAATGACATTAAAATGTTGAAAATGGGTGGGGTTCCCCTTTAATCCACTTTACGATTCATTTTGGCTTTGTAGCGTCCTAGAGTTGTCCCTACCTATTATTAAAAAAAAAATCTGAATTGTTTGAACGTTTGAGTGAATTGTGAATTGTGACAGGGTCTAAAAAGAAAAACACGGCAGGGTGTATTACCGTACCTGATCTCTCGACTGTGACCTTCGGCCCCTGACCCCGGTGGGGTCACCCTCTGGTAGGTCAGCCGGTAGTCGGCCAGGATGACGCCTCCGTCCGTAGGAGGGGGAGGAGGGGGCGGGGCCTTCCACGACACCCTGAGCGACGTGGAGCTGACACTCTCACAGGCCACGCCCTCTGGAGCGGCCCAGAGCACTGATTGGACGGTTAAGGGTTCAGAGAAACAGCCACCACAAAACAAGAACATGGATGGATAACGAGGGGAAATCAGACCCCGCCAACAAGACCATGGAACAGGCACAAAAAGGACATATTCTTTCCACCGAAACAGATTTTCGGTTCTACAACTTTACTCGGCAAAAGGCGGTCAGGACCAGGCGAATTAGTGACCTTCTGATCTGTGTCCAGTTCAAGGCAATCCTAGACTAGTCCAATCTGGGCCCCAGAATATCACCCTGATTTCAACCAAACACAAGTCAGACAACATCCCTGGATGAATCAGAGAGTGTCAGATGAAAATGATGTGAAGATGGTGATGGTCACTGGAGTCCTCTCTCTCTTCTCTCACTGATTCATGCAGGGACGTCGTCTGACTCTAGTGGTCAGGATTTGGTGTTGGTTGGAATCAGGTGCCAGATTTGACTAGTCATGGATTGCCTTGATCTGGAGACAATCAAGACGTCACTGACTTGCCCTGCTCGTGACCGTGTTGGCTGGGTATGGCTCTGTTCTACCTGTAGATCCTTGGGTGGTTTTCGTAGGAACCAGCAGCTTTTCCCGGACCAACCTTTCTCTTGAATTGAAACAAGCTACTTTGATTTGGCCACGAGTGCAAATCTAGGCCTTATATCGTCAGTTGGAATGTTTTAGTGTTTAACCTGATCGACAAAAACATCATGAGATTTGAGTTGAGTCGCCACGGTGCATCACAGCACAACGCGTTGCACAGCAAAGTGTGAAACGACATGCTGGATATCTTGCACACTAGTCCCTCCTTAGTTTTTATTTTATGACAAAATTGAGAATGTTATTCGGTCTCGTTGTCACAGATTATATTGGGGTTTCGCCTCCATGTTAAATGTAGATGTCATTTACAACTCTTGTAAAAGTTTCACTTTCAGTCCTAATTTGTTGGTGAGGGTCTATAGAACCATTTTGGATCGAGTGGCCTGCGCACAAATGACATAATTGGCCTGTAGGGGGCGTAACAAGGTGCCAACCCTATCAAAACATGTAAACTGTTGTAACTATTGATCAAATTGTCCAATCTGTACATATGGGATATCTATGGATTCACAATCAGGTGTAGCATTTGCTACCTAAACCTAATATATAATAAAATATATTTTTTCATCCATTATTGTTGTATATCCACAAAAATAGCAAGCAAAACAAGCTAAAATTAGCTAAGACCGAAGTGAGTTTCCATCTCCATGTTAAATTTAGTTGTCGTTTACAACTTTAAAAGTTTAACTTTCAGTACTAAATTCTAGGTGAGGTCTACATTTTGGTTAGAGTGGCCAGCACGGAGATAAAGATTATTGGGGGGCCTTCCAAAATATGATATATGACTGTCATAACTTATCCAATCTGAACATATGACATATGTATGAATTCACATTCAGAAGTAGTATTTAGTCATTTAGACCATATTACCCCCCCCCCCCCCCCCCCCCCCCCGCTCCCACCCCCACAAACTGGTGTATATCCACAAAAATAGCACGTAGTCCAGCCTCTATGTGCAGTATTTTGATGATAATAGCATGAATTTTGGAACACAGTTGGAGCATGTCATTAGGAGCATTGTTGGCTATGGCACCATCACAGATTTGTCCCTTGGTAATCCTGACAGCTATTTTCTAAAATCTTAATTCTAGTAAATAGTCCCACATTGTCAATGATGAGGAATTCAGTGGTACTATTTACATTTGTCCTGTGACCATGGTAGATATTTCTCATAATGGCCACCACCTGCTGATATTTTAACAGTAATTACAATTCTCTGATCCTGATTCTGGTAACTAATCCTACGTTTTCAAGGACGAGGTCTAAAGGATGAGGTGGGGTGAGGGCTCCCAGCCAGAGTTTCTCCTCACTTCTTATGGCCTCAGTGTTCTGGGGCTATGTCAACTATGTCAATGCCATTGTCTTTGCTGAATGTTTCTTTCAAAGTCTCTAGTTCAGCCCTGCAAGGTCCAACCCAGACTTGTGTAGATGGCTGCTGGCTCATCTGGCGGCCCCAGTTTTGTGTGATTAGGTGGGGTTGACTGCCGCAATCAGGATTAGGGGCTTGACCCTTTCAAACTGTGGCAGTCTAGCCAAGTGTCTGCATTTGCTTTGGAGGCTATATAGAGGAGACAGTTGCTCTCTAGCACCAGGTGTCATGAGGTGAAGGCTCCTTCAATTGACATGATAGGGACAATGAGAATGACACTAAGGCCACTCCAGTGTATGCACATCCTGCCTGATAGTTATGAGGGCAGACCTTGAGGTGTTCTGTTGAGTCTTCATGGGGAGAAGCATTATGCATTCCGAACCATCTTCAAGAAGGACATGAGAGTCGAAAAGAATGGTCACCATGGTGCAATATGTAACTACTTTGAGTATGACTATTTTCCTGTCAACTAGCTTGTGTGTGAAGGTACAGAACTTCAGCAGTGGTTTTCACAAGACAGCTTTTACTGTATGGATCTGGATGGGGATCTGGCTAGAAGTACACAGACTGGTGTTGGATCTGGATGGGGATCTGGCTAGAAATACACAGACTGGTGTTGGATCTGGATGGGGATCTGGGTAGAAGTACACAGACTGGTGTTGGATCTGGATGGGGATCTGGCTAGAAGTACACAGACTGGTGTTGGATCTGGATGGGGATCTGGCTAGAAGTACACAGACTGGTGTTGGATCTGGATGGGGATCTGGCTAGAAGTACACAGACTGGTGTTGGATCTGGATGGGGATCTGGCTAGAAGTACACAGACTGGTGTTGGATCTGGATGGGGATCTGGCTAGAAGTACACAGACTGGTGTTGGATCTGGCTAGAAGTACACAGACTGGTGTTGGATCTGGATGGGGATCTGGCAAGAAGTACACAGACTGGTGTTGGATCTGGATGGGGATCTGGCTAGAAGTACACAGACTGGTGTTGGATCTGGATGGGGATCTGGCTAGAAGTACACAGACTGGTGTTGGATCTGGATGGGGATCTGGCTAGAAGTACACAGACTGGTGTTGGATCTGGCTAGAAGTACACAGACTGGTGTTGGATCTGGATGGGGATCTGGCTAGAAGTACACAGACTGGTGTTGGATCTGGATGGGGATCTGGCTAGAAGTACACAGACTGGTGTTGGATCTGGCTAGAAGTACACAGACTGGTGTTGGATCTGGATGGGGATCTGGCTAGAAGTACACAGACTGGTGTTGGATCTGGCTAGAAGTACACAGACTGGTGTTGGATCTGGCTAGAAGTACACAGACTGGTGTTGGATCTGGCTAGAAGTACACAGACTGGTGTTGGATCTGGTTAGAAGTACACAGACTGGTGTTGGATCTGGATGGGGATCTGGCTAGAAGTACACAGACTGGTGTTGGATCTGGATGGGGATCTGGCTAGAAATACACAGACTGGTGTTGGATCTGGATGGGGATCTGGTTAAAAGTACACAGACTGGTGTTGGATCTGGATGGGGATCTGGCTAGAAGTACACAGACTGGTGTTGGATCTGGATGGGGATCTGGCTAGAAGTACACAGACTGGTGTTGGATCTGGATGGGGATCTGGTTAAAAGTACACAGACTGGTGTTGGATCTGGATGGGGATCTGGTTAGAAGTACAGAGACTGGTGTTCTGACCTCACTGGGTACTGGTCAATCGGATAGAGCTGGTTTGAGTTGGAGTGAGTAGTGAGTAGAGTATGTCAGCTGATTTCATGGGCTCACTTGATTTTCACATATAGGGTAGAAGACATGAATTTACTGCCTACATCTATACATCAATATTACACATTTTGATGATTTGACTATTATCTAGCATTTTATTAAAAAAAATCATAATCCTTGAAAATGTTTTGTCATCAGAATCAGGATTGTATGTTGTAGAAGCTGGTAAGATAACAGCAGATGGTGGCCACCATAGCTGACCCATAGCCAAAACAATTCCTTATGGCAGGCTTTAACTTTGTGCCAAATGTCATGCTTTCATTGAAAAGTGCACAATTTTCACACATAGAGGCTGGGCTATAAGTGTGTATGTCTAACTTTAGTCCCCCCAATACTCTATTGTTTCTATTTATTTACAATTCATACCATTACTCATTCATGATAATATAGGTAGGCACTAACTTCATCCTTCTAGGTTCAACAGAATTTAAAATTAGGTGCCCTTTGAAGTAATTTGATGTGCATGGGCGTCCATTTTTTCCATATCATATTCCAAACATTAATATTTGAAATCCAGTTAATTCCTGGGTTAGTATTGACTTGACATAGTAAAAGAAAACAAAGAAAAAACAGCAATTGTGAGAAAATAAAGACTTTTAAGAAAAACAAAAATCCGATTTTGGCCAATTTTGAAATTGGGCAAAAAATGCATATTTTTTTCATCTGTAGATGGGCCACTCGAAATAAAATTGTTCTATAGGTCATCATCTACAAATTAGAAGTGAAAGTCAAACTTTTACAAGAGTTGTAAATGACGGTGTGTCATGGGACCCCACAGATTATATTCTGTTTCATTTTCGCCACTGAAAAAAGCTAGTTTTATTGACAACAAATCCAGGCGCTAGCGCGTTCAGACATTAATCTTCATTTTTCAGTATTTTTAGCAGATGATATACAGTATGAAATATGAATAAATATAAAGTTGAGAGATTAGACCTTTGTATATCACTGAATATTTTATTCATCCCTTAACGTTAAAAATGTATAAGCGGAAAGGAAATCAACACAAGTCAATATAAATGCCTGTCTTTCTTTTTTTTTTTTTTCTTTTTTTATTGATGTTTTATGTTTTGGTCATTGGGGGCAAATCAAAGTGTAATTTCCACCAGTGAAGGCAAAAAAAGGTCTCGATCTCTACATGGATATTTATATCGTGTTTCTACCCCCGCTGCAGAGACCTAGAAATTTTTTTTTTTTTTTTTTTCATCCCTTTTTGGCAAACGTCGACAATCCTGTCAACTTGTTCAGACAAGCATAAACCTACAAAAGATTTACAAGCTCTGCATTTTTTGGGGGGAGGAAAAAAAGAGCATCCTCTGTGGTGAGTGGAATAAAGCAGAGCGAAACTGAAACGCGCGGTGAGGTAAGAGACAATAGATGGATCCAATGAGCTGGAGGGGTTGGGGGAAGGAAATACTTGACAGATGTAAACCTCATATTGTGGGTTATGAAACGCGGGTTAAAAAAACGCAAAATGTACCAGATTGCGTTTCTTTCAGTTTATGGATATGCTACTGGTCAGGGTGTTTGCTATATATAAACAATAAATAAGTGACCTTTCTTTCTTTCTTTATTTCTTTCTAGCCCCGAGAAACGTCAAAAAAGACTACATTTTTTAGATTATCTAATTAAAGGAAGAACATAAAATAAAACAAAATTATTATTATGACCATATAATTACATATAGGAGCTTTAATTAAAACAGAAAAATAGAAAAATCAAAACAATCACAGCTTCAACACTCATTTATTCATGAGTAATCATTATTGGAACTATGTAAATGTCCTGCCTGCACAGAATTTTTTTTCCTGCACAGAATTTGAACAATTAGAAAAGTGAATCTGGAAAAAAAAATACACAAATAATAAATAATAATAATAATAATAATGACAACAGCATTGCTCTGGTTACAGGGAGACACAGCAAAGCCATTCTCTTCCCATTTTTTCCAATGAGAACATGCTCAGTGGCAGTGTTGTTTTTGTTGACTAAGACCAAGACTAAAGACTAAGTCGACTAAGGTTTTTGATATTAGTCAACTAGGACTTGACTAAGAAAAATGATTTTCGAAAGACTAAGACAAAGACTAAATCATAACCTAAGACTAATGGAAATAAGAAACATTTTTATCTTATTTTTTCTTTCTTTATAAGTGTGTGAAATTTTGTCGACTAAGACTAGACTAAAAAAATAATTTCAGAAGACTAAATGGGACTAAAAGACTAGATATGTCTTATTGAAAAGACTAAGACTAAATCAAAAATATTCTCTAAAACACTGCCCACTGGGTTGAGTCAGTGTGTGGAAGTGTAATTGGCATTAAAATTTTCAATCAGATTAATCAACAAAAAAATAATTAATTTGTTATTTTTTGACAGCCTAAAGTTTAAATATGGCACTTTAGGGAGAGGTTTCCAAACCTATATGTAGGTCCAGGACAAGGGTCAGAAAAAAACACGACCACATAACAGGCCGACGAACTGTTAGGCCCAGGGAGATAATGAAATAAGGCAGAGAGCCCTGCGTATCGACCCTAAGTGGACAACTTCATTACACGTGGAACTGATACGGCCTGATTGTATTTTATGCTTTCTGCTACAGTCGGTACAGCCGGCCAGCCAGCCAGCACTGCCCTGCAAGCTTCACAATAACAGACAATAACCCTGATAGATTTATGAACGAGAGACAGATAAGATAAGACTTCTTTTTGTGTTTGACAGCCGGCTGAGCCGAGGACTGTGAAGGCCGACACAATACGGTGTAGAAGTATACGGTGAATCGGTATAGTGTGCGGTCCCCTGGGGACCCCTGTGAAAGCATAAACTCTCGACTGGATTATATAGAGAGAGCTGGAAGGACCCTGCGCTGGATTTATCTGAACTTTACCAGACATTTAGTGGAGGTAGAGCGATACAATAAGGTAGAAAAGCAACCTGTTTCACAAGTGCATGAACCGCTTTTGCACCGAACGCGAAGGTTTACGTAGATGTGTGTCCGTGCTACAGCTTTCACGTTTGAAACTTAATATTACACGTTTTTTCAGTGCGAATGTTTTGTAGAATCTATAGTGTCATGTCAAAATGGGTTAATATGTTAATGCTTGTTTGTTTTCAAATCCAAATCCACAAAATAACTTGAAAGTCTTTGACTTTAGTAGAGTAAAAAAAAACAACAACAGCACAATAACATCTGACTCCGAGATGCAGTGAAACAGAACAGACAAAAGCGTTGAAACATTTTCGGACGTGCTCATTGTGCAACTGCATCGTGTGCAACTTGAAATTGTACTTAGGCAACGACACTCGAATAAACATACTTCTTCTTAGGCTACTGTCCCGTCCGCTGGCTGAAGGGGTAGAGTTTCAGTCTACGGACAGGACAGTGAAATGGAAAGGCGATCCTGTTCAGTCTATAAATCACAGCTCTACAGCAGAGACAGCACTCAGAACGTCAGGGATGGAATGACAACCCTCGACCCAGCGTAGGATATCTGAATAGATGCTCATTCACAATTCATAGAATCTAACCACCCAGATGCTTATCCTGCTTATTGGATGCCCTACAGCAATATGAATTAATAAATGGACCCAAAGCACAACAAAAACAAGTGGTTTATCCTATAAGTGCCGTGCTGGAGGGCTGGAGCAAGTTTGGAAAAAATATGTACTTTATATTTCACTTTCTATTGGGAGATGGCTGTCTCCAACTATAAGTCCTAAATTTCAAGTCATGGAAATACAGTCAAGCTGTTTTTGCTAGCCATATTTTGCGAAGCATCGTAGAGTTAAGCTAAAATCTAGATGAAGCTGTCACTACCGAAACGATAAGTTGTTACATTCAACATTGCGCTCAAGTTACGATCAAGTATTAAGATACAATATGGTAATCGCGCAATAATAGTAATTGCGCCATTACTAAATGCGAGTCCCTTTAGATCTGTTGCAACATCAATATGGTCAAAGGTTTTTCCAAATTAGCATAAACTATACAGGGAATAAAAAGTGTAGTCATATCAACAAAATACATGCTATTTTTCTCCCATCTCTTCGTCGTTTCACACGCCTACAGACAGTGCAGGGTTTAGAAATCATCTCAGGTAGCGGGTTCACACGTCTCCCCAGCTTACCGCACACACACACGCGCGCGCGCACACACACACACACGCGCGTGCACGCACACACACGCACGCACATGGATCACAGCAGGGTACGGTATGGTATCGCCCACATCTCTGGCTCCATCTCGCTGGAGGTTAGGAGACAGGGTTGAGGCGAGGCCAACACACAGTAAGACATCCACTGAAACCCGGGCGAAAAAAAAAAACTTTTTTCACAGAGAAAGTAAAACTACACACAAAGTAAATGAAAAACTATAAGCCGCAATGACTCAAAACACCACTAAATGCACCGTCGACTTTGCCAACAAATAAAAGCCCAGCAAACATGTTAGTTAAAGCTCATGTCCTCTGTGTCATTTTATGGTCAAAATAATAATTACATCGTTTATTAGTGCGAGTGCCGATGACAAATCAGGAAGAGCCTCGATGAGCTGTCCTGGCCCTTTTAAAGATACTAGATACATTATGTTCAGGAAGAGAAAAAATACCATTACAATCCTGAGATGTATTGCCTGTATACAGTACTTTAAGGGACTAGTGGACAAGAGACCAGTAGAAGTGCACCTGGCCGCACGGAAGACAGCAGATCTACAAGCTTGCACGTTATTCCAACCAGTTCCAGTCCCCTCCATCAGGCGCCCCGGCTGGCCAGGGGGAGGCAGTTTAGAGTCCAGGATTACAGCATGTTTTTGTGAGGGTATCTACCCTAGGGGACACGGGGAGAACATGCAAACTCCACACAGAAAGGCCCTTTCGCCAACCCCGCCTCGGGTATGGGCACTGATGACGTGGAGGAGCAGACACGCCGCCAGCACCCACAGCAGCGCCCCTAGCGGGAATCGAACCCAGGACCTTCTAGCTGTGAGGCGACAGCACTAACCACTGTGCCACCTTGCCCCTCGGCTTCCGTTTTGTGCTGATGGAATCTACTGTAGATTTCTTCAGCTGAAATCAGATATTTAGTCGATCAAATCTAAAACATTTCAAACGACAAAAAAAGACAATAAAATGGGACTAAAACGAAACCAAAGTGTAATTCAAAAGACAACAAGAAAGAGTTCCAAATCAACTGGAGTTGCATGATGTCAGAGAAAGGAGGCGAAGGAGAGGCAAAAACAACCCCGGCGTCGGCTGATCCTCCAATAAATCCCTGCAGTGTTTATAGCGTGCGAACGCAGGGAATGCACACGTTCGTCTCAGAGCGGAGCGCTCACAGGGAGGAGAAAAACACAGAGACTTACCTTGGGCGGCGTGCGTGCGCTCTGCATACGCACACATGCACACACGCACGCACGCACGCACGCAGCAGCTCCCGAGAGTTGAGACCGTGACTGGTGCTTGTGTTTTGATTGATTCTCTCCCTTTTCTACCCATGCTCTGTTATCGCAGTATAACCCCCCACGTACCCACATGTGCGCGTGCACGCACACACTTGCACGAACACACACACACAAACACGTAGGCTACACGATTCACAACGGACGATTCACAACGAGCTCACGCCACTTTGTGCGGTGTTTCGGATTCAGAACGGATGTCACAACATTTCTGTCTGTCCGCCACTTAGACTGGTCGGCCGGGGGGGTCGCATCAGTGTGTGTGTGTGTGTGTGTGTGCGTGTGTGCATGCGCACACACGTATGCGGTGAAACCCCATAGAGAGCAGCAGAACGGTGAGACAAGGGAGAGAACAACGTTAGGACCACCAGGAAACAACCTACCTGTGGAAGACTGGTCTGTGCTGGCCAACCCCCCCCCCCCCCACACACACACACACACAGGGCTGGGGAACTGACAGATTACATGTAATGTAGGATGTAATCTGGATTACAGTAACAGGGGTTACATGCTAGATTACTATAGTTACACAGACGCGCAATGATGACGTCATGGTGTTTCTGGTGTGTTAACTATTCTGCCCCTCTAAAACCCTCTGTGCAAGAACATTCCGGGGTCACAAGTCGGAAGTGCTTTTCTTTAAGCCTCATTGAAACGGCTGATTTGTAGAGAACAGTGACATTCCGGGGACAAATGGCGGGGCGCCCGCTTTGTCCCAAATGAAATGCAACAAAACGACATTACTGACTACAATTTCTGTTTGCAAGTAACACACACACACGCACACACACACACACACACACACGCACACACACACACACAGCAGGCCTGACATGGAGACTTGAATATCCTCACTACCTTGTGGCTCTGTGCCAGACACAGAGGGGGAGGGTTTGGGGCGGAGGGGTGGGTGTACTTGGACAGCTGACAGAGCGTTAAGGAGAAGTGAAAGCAGGTTAGAAAAAGCACCAAAGAGAAGAGAAAGGAGAGAGGAGAGAGAGAAGGTGAAAACATTAAAGCAACAACAACCAACGCTCAGGGGCACTCGGTCTCCATCTGTCACCCCCCACACAGAGAGAGAGAGAGAGAGAGAGAGAGAGAGAGAGAGAGAGAGAGAGAGAGAGAGAGAGAGAGAGAGAGAGAGAGAGAGAGAGAGAGAGAGAGAGAGAGAGAGAGAGAGAGATGGATGGAGGGATGGGGGCGATGGATAGAGCAGAAGGATTGATAAACGAGAGAGAGAGAAAAAGAGAAAGAGAGAGAGAGAGCGAGAGAGAGAGAGAGATGTGGATCACTGGATGATGTAGGACAGACTGGCTCCTGGGTCCTCCTTTTTGAAGAGAGAGACAGCGAGAGAGAGAGAGAGTGTGTGTGTGTGTGTGTGTGTGTGTGTGTGTGTGTGTGTGTGTGTGTGTGTGTGTGTGTGTGTGTGTGTGCACGTGCGCGTGCGTGCACCCACGCGAGTGTGTGCATGTAAGCAAGGTACTACTAATTCTAACACTTTTGTTGCCTGCAGTTTAAACATTAATGTCTGTGTTTTAGTTATTTCGAGGGGAAAATTAAATGTACCATTTTAACCAAGCTGTACAGTGACTACTTCACACTGTATCAAAGTTTCATTTCGTCAATGTTTTCGGTGAAAAGATAGAATGAAATACTTGGGAGCTACTCTACTGTATATCCACTATAATATGTTTTCCCTTATAAACCTGCACTAGCTACATGGTTCACGCATATTTAATGTATTTGCTGTGTGTGCGACTGCGTGTGCGTGTGTCTGTGCTTGTGCGTGTGCGTGTGTGTGTGTGTGTGTAACATACTGGCTTGCGAGGTCCTCTGCACCAGCTCGTTGGTGAAGGCTCCGATGCCCTTGTTGGAGATGGCTGCCAAGGAGAAGGAGTAGTCTGTGTTGGCCTTCAGGCCCTCCACCGTGTACGAGTTCCTGGGGCCAAAGGTCAACTTCTCCTGAGAGAGAGAGAGAGAGAGAGAGAGAGAGAGAGAGAGAGAGAGAGCATTAGCATATTAGCGTGCTAACATGTTAGCATTATTATTATAACTACCGATATGTTGCTTGCGCATGTTATCATGCACATGTTAACTTTAACATGCTAGTATGTTTGCATTAGCATGTTAGTGTGCTAGCATGTTAGCACTAGCATTACTATTATTATTATTACCCTTATTATTATTGCTCCCGACGTGGCGCTTGCACACATTAGCATGCACATGTTAGCCAGCATGTTCGCATCGCATTGACACGTTAGCATCGCCATGGTAGCACATTAAAGTTAGCAAGTTAGCATGTCGGCATACTAGCGTGTTAGCATTATTACACTAACAAACGCTAGTGTGTCGCGTTGTAACGTCAGGAAGGAAGGTCACTCTCACCAGGCCACCGAACTTGACGGGTCTGTAGAGCAGCTCGTAGTTGACGATGCCCTCCTTGGTGTAGGCTGGCTCCCAGGTCAGCTCAATGCTGCTGTCTGTCACCTTGCCCACCTTGAACTTCCCTGGCTGGCCTGGCACTGTATGGAGGAGCACAGCATTAGCATTACCAGCATACTTGGCATTATTAGCAACGATTAGCATTATTAGCATTGCTTAGCATTGTTAACAATACTTAGCATTAGCAACATTACTTAGCATTATTAGCTTCATTGGTGTTACTTTAGTTAGTGAAAAATATCAGATCTACAAGCTCATAGCATGCCACGGCTTAGAGCTACTCTCAGGCCACCTAGTGTTAAGACAATGAATGAGAGCAGGGCATTGATTTATGCAAGGACTGAGATATAGAGGTAACATTTTGTCTGGCCGTGTGGTGGACGATAAAGTGTTTAGAATGTTCAGGATCGATTCGCGGGGATGGAGCGATCTTTAGGCCTGACTGATCGTATGCTGGGACACACTGTTGGCTACGCTTTAGCCTGAAAATGGGAAAAGCATGCTTGTGCGCGCGCACGCACGCACACACACACACACACACACACACACACACACACACACACACACACACACACACACACACACACACACACACACACACACACACACACACACACACACACACACACACACACACACACACACAGTGACGCATCCACCTCCACAACAGCTCCACAGATGACACCACAATCGACCCACTTTCCACAACCTACACCACAAAATGACGGAAACGGCCGGTTCTAACTTTTCAACCTATAGATGAACTAACAGGCCTGAAAATTAACCCATTTCTAAACAGAAAAAAATGATTTCTGCCACATTTAAAGCCACATTTCCACCATTTTCAAAAATATGAGACCTACAAGCTCATAGCGCGCCACTCCGTGGCATGCTATGAGCTTGTAGCTCTGATATTTTATAATAACTTAAGTAATGCCAATGATAAGTCATGCTAAGTAATGCCAAATGATGCCTATGATGCTAAGTAATGCTAATGCTAAGTACTGTTAATAATGCTAATAGTGCTAAGTAATGGTAAGCAATGCTAAATATTGCTAATTATGCTAATAAAGCTTAAAACACCAAAAAATGAGTTAACCCCTTTAGGGCTGCCAAATCCCAGAGTTTTAACACACTCTGTGCCTAGAACAATGACCCGTTCTCCGCACCACGCACAATGGACCTGTAACATTCACCATCTTTAATGTCGTGATCACACTGACCTCCAGGCATGACCTTGACGTGCACGGGGTCAGAGAAAGGCCCGTCTCCCACCGAGGTGAAGGCCAGCACCTGCACCGTGTAGGTCTCTGAGGGCACCAGGTTCTGCACCGTGGTGATCACACTGTCCTGGACGTTGTGGATCTGCCACTCGTTGATGGGCCGCGACGGGTCCATGGTGTAGTACACCCTGTAACCTTTCACCTGGAGGAGAGAGAGAGACACTTAGATCAGGGGTTTTCAACCTTTTTGATATCAGGGCCCACCGTTTATTCAGTATTTGAGCCACGGACCACCATTTGAGGACATTAAAGCCCCACAGACTCCCAAAACTTTGTTTTGCCTTTGTCCATCATTGCTTTTGTCCATCTTCTAGTTGTGTAATTCAGATGATGAATATTTTAACTCTTGAGAGCATAAAAATGAAACGTTCTCAAGAGTTACATCTGGTTAACCAACTTAGCTGGGGACCACCTGGAACCCTCTCAGGGACCACCAGTGGTCCCTGAGAGGGTTCCAGGTTGAAAACCCCAGTAGCCCCATCGCATTTTGATAGAAAACATATTGACAAATATTCAAATTTAAGATTTGTTTTAATGAAAATGTCACCAAGTATAGTTTTAAGGGACACTTTTGGAAAATAAAATAAAATAAAATAAAATAAAATAAAATAAAATAAA
Organism: Benthosema pterotum; assembly: GCA_039105355.1. NCBI lineage: Eukaryota > Metazoa > Chordata > Actinopteri > Myctophiformes > Myctophidae > Benthosema > Benthosema pterotum. Next base: position 32,247,046 of record CM076976.1, read on the forward strand.
ATAAAATAAAATAAAATAAAATAAAATAAAATAAAATAAAATAAAATAAAATAAAATAAAATAAAATAAAATAAAATAAAATAAAATAAATAGCAGATCTACAAGCTTAGTTTCTGGTGCCCCTCTAGCTACTGAGATGTATTTCTAAGCTCGAAAAGCACCTCAAAAGGAAAGGTGACGCAAAACTGACACTTTTTTTTTACATTGTCCATCTCGATTTGCTAATTTTGCTCATTTTGACCCCGGAAAAGTAACGTTTTTGGAAACCTGAGGTTCCCCCTCCTCCCATAAGAGAAGATTTCTGTTGTTCTTTTTGTTTAAAAATGTGCTGTCCAAAACCAAGAATGGTCAGAGATGTAATTCTGGACCGTGTCTGTGCAGTATGCAGCACTGTGTTGCATCAGGTTGTATTGTGCTGCTCCGCAAGGCTACAGAATCCATAATATCTTTGTCCAACAGGACAGCTTTTAGAGAGAAGGAGAGGTTGTTCTTTTTTAAACCACAGAGGTCAATAAGTCCATGAATATATCCGAGATATATTATCTCTCTTTTTGTTTTTCTACTTCCTTTGTACCCCAGACGCTCTCATGGATTATTTTACTATATTATTCTCGCCGGTTCATTTTGGACAGTGATGGAACGGTATATACAGTAGTATAGGATACCCTCATTCTCTGACCCCTCAATATCGCAAATATAAGATAGCCTTCTACGAAGTTCCCCTTTAATAAAAGCCTTGACAGTTTCCCTAATTTCAGAAATAGTCTGCTACAAGTAGTCCCTATAAAAGGTGATATTGAAAAGGTTAGCCTACTTGAGCAAAAAAATAGTACAAAAAGTAGCCCTGAGCTTGTATGGCTGCTGGTATTAACCTCTAAAACAGTGTTTTTCAACCTTTTTCATACAAGGGCCCACTATTTATTCTGCATTTTAGCAACAGACCACCATTTGATATTGAGTTTAGTCTCTCGAACCCAAAACCAAGGATTTTCAAGTTTGTGTCTACAATTTAGGAGAGTGTGCATTACGTCCACCAACTGCCACATAATTCTGAAGACTGTCCATAGATTTCCAAGGGATACATTTTTATTCTGTTGACTTTAAATTCGGGGAAAATAGCGGCCTGGTAGAGCAAATAATTAAACTGGTAGGGAAAGGCCTTTGAAAATAGTAGATCTCCAACAAGCTCCGAGATATACGAGATTTGCTACACTGCGCCACCAGCAGTTCTTTTGGAGTGGAGGAGGCCATTGTATAATAGTGTAAAAAGGTGAAGCCATCTTATCGGTGGTGCGCGAGGCGCAGCATGTCGCGGTGACTCTGACCCGGCAATGTGCTCGGGACTCATATGAGGCAGACGTGACCTTTTCAAAGTGAAGTCCTCTCCTCTCCCCTCCTCTCCCCTCCTCTCCTCTCCTCTCCTCTCCTCTCCTCTCCTCTCCTCTCCTCTCCTCTCCTCTCCTCTCCTCTCCTCTCCGTTCATATTAATCTTTAATATCTCAGACAGTCACATGCACTCTGGTGAGTGGCGAGCGACGTGGCGTCCTCCCAGGGGAGAGAGTGCGTGACTATCACCTCCCCACACACACAAAAAATACACAGCTATTTTTAGCACTTGTATTTCTTTCTTTATTTATGTTATTGATTTCAGAAGGCTGCCAGCCTGCATGCTTTCTAAAACAACCCCTACTCCCTGCCCAGCATGAATTCATGTAGTTGCCATGTGTCATTTATTTTTTTGTGTGCAATGATGCCTTTCCTTTGTCTTTAACACTAGAATGCCTGAGAGGTCATTTTGATCGTTTTTGAGATTTTGAAGTGGATTTTCTCTGCCTGTGATGGTCTGAAAAGGTCCCCCTTGCATGACTTTTCCTAAATATGCAATTCAAGTCATCTATGTTTTTCTTTTCGTTTGTAATAATTTCTAAATATGAATTTAGAGGCGTAACTACCTAAAAGGACGGGGCATTCGCGGCCATTTGACCGTCCTCACCCTCCTCCCCCCGCTAATCCTCACAGAAGGATTTTCGCACCAGTCTAATGGGTCATTTACATTTCAATTGTTGTCGCGTGTCGGGTGCGGCCTCTCTCTCTGTCTCTCTCTCAGCACTAAACTAAGTAACTTTTCCACATTTTCAACTGTTTTTATTAGACCCGCCAAAGGGTTTTAGTCCATTTAGTCATTTTAGTTTATCATGTGCAGCTGCGATGCAGCAACGCGGCCTAAGCACGCAGCCTGGCTGCTGGCTTAGGACAGACACATGCATGAGTATAGCATATTCTCAAACGATTATAGATCTTATTTTCAAACAATTATAGCTCGGTCAATTCTCAATCATTTCTTACCATTCAACATGTTATGTTGAAAAAAATGTTCCTTGTAAATGGCAAAAAAGTCGGGAAGTTGCGGCAAAAAAGGATGTTTTTTTGATCATTCGGTCCACTGAATCCCCGACACGAAGATACATCTCTCTCTCTCTCTCTCTCTCTCTCTCTCTCTCTCTCTCTCTCTCTCTCTCTCTCTCTGGCGGCTTTTGTCAGGCCCCGATATAAAGTTTCACAATTGGGGGGGGGGGGGGGGCAAAACCTTATACATGTATTTAGGGCGTTTAGGGGGGCATTCCCCCCCTGTGCACAGCCTTTTAGCCGGCTCTGCAAATACGCAAAAAAGAAAAAAAGAAAAGCGAAAAAGAAGGCGATCCCGACACTTAAATTTTGCTCGATCCCGCATCGTAGAGAACACCTACCCACATATTCTATACAGCATCTGAGAGAGAATGTTTTTCCCATCACGCTGTATTTTGAAATGTAAAAAATGGTCCAGAATTGACCGAGAAATGAATGAAAAAAACATCCTTTTTTGCCGCAACTTCCCGACTTTTTTGCCATTTACTTTATAACATTTCGCAGACTTGGGATAAATGCACGCCACATACAGCAAAAAAAACAAGGAACATTTTGTTCAACATAACATGTTGAATGGTAAGAAATGATTGAGAATTGACCGAGCTATAATTGTTTGAAAATAAGATCTATAATCGTTTGAGAATATGCTATACTCATGCATGTGTCTGTCCTAAGCCAGCAGCCAGGCTGCGTGCTTAGGCCGCGTTGCTGCATCGCAGCTGCACATGATAAACTAAAATGACTAAATGGACTAAAACCCTTTGGCGGGTCTAATAAAAACAGTTGAAAATGTGGAAAAGTTACAAAGACATGCTTAGTTTAGTTAGCTTAGTTTAGTGCTGAGAGAGAGACAGAGAGAGAGGCCGCACCCGACACGCGACAACAATTGAAATGTAAATGACCCATTAGACTGGTGCGAAAATCCTTCTGTGAGGATTAGCGGGGGGAGGAGGGTGAGGACGGTCAAATGACCGCGAATGCCCCATCTTTTTAGGTATAACTCCTACCCCAGGCATTATTGTGTTAAAGGTTTCTTTCTGGAGGCTGAAACCTTTCCAGTCAAAAAAACAAAACAGTAATGTAGTGTCATCACATTATCTGCCCCTCCCCTTGAGAAAGAATTCTTCTTTCTCATATATCAATTATACTAGGGGATATTTTTAGGGTGAAAAAAAAAATAACACTCCGCCTTTAACTGTTAAAAATGTTCATGAGCTCTTACCTGTCCGTTGGGCTCCTCTGGCTCCTCCCATCTGACCATCACGGTGTTGGTGGAGATGATCCTGGCCTGGACGTTCCTTGGAGGGCTGGCTGGGGCCTGGCAGGTGAGGAGAGACCCTGTTAGTATCATTGTTACGGGATTACACTTCATTCTTTCTCTGATAGTTGTGGAGACAGTGTTTTGAACCTTCCAGCTATAGGACGACATCTGTTAGGTACAAACCTAGAGCAGATACAGTGTAAGATCCATCCATCCATCCATCCATCCATCCATCCATCCATCCATCCATCCATCCATCAAAAGGGTAAGACTACTTTTTTGAGTTTTATGTTCTTTAGTTAATTGTAATTTCAAACGTTTCAAATGTGGACAAAAAAATAAAAATAAATAAATAAAGAAATAAAAAATCCAGTAATTATGACATGATAATTCAAAATAAGCTCCTCCTCCATACACTGTATGCTAAAACAGCTCCTAAAGTCACTCTTTTAGCATGTAAACAAACACAAACAAAGACAAATTCAGATACTATAGAACATGTAGTTTTCATAAAATAAAAATGTTAACTTCCCGTGGATTTTAATATTGAAAGATCTGGTTCCACAGATCCAGTCAGGATCTGTGTTTTGAATTAACATTGTTTGTTTATGTACTAAAAGAGTCACTTTGAGAGCTGTTTTAGCGGGCAATGTAAGACTTGTACGCTAAAACAGCTCATTGACTTACATATTTTTGAATTAATAATTTCTAATCACTGGAACTTTTTGTAAAATGTAATTTCTCAACCACATTTGGAATTGCATTATGTCATGGTAACTACATAAATAAATGAATGAATAAATAATAAATAAATAAAGTGGTCTTGCCCTTTAAGTGCATCTGCTATAATGTGTGAGATGATTCTGACTACCGCTAACTGTAGCCGGCCGCCCTTTAACCCTGGTAAATATCATCTTGTGTGTCGTGCAGACAGACGGACAGACAGCGGGCAGACCGCTAGACACATACAGTACAAGTTCTGTGTTTTTTATTTTATTAGTGTAAATGTCAGAGAAAGTAGGCTTTCAGACAGGAGGATCGCTGGAAAGGCCAAACTGATGCCAGAGTGCAAAGTCTAGTCTTCAGTCGCTGCAGCAATAATTCAATAATCACCGGTGATGTACTGTCCACGGGTCAGCGTCCTTTGCTTTGTGTTTGTGTCTAAAGCGTGCGAGTCAACCGTGAAGGTGCTATAATTACTTGCGCGCCGCCAGCGCCACTGCTGACAAAAGGACAGAGCTCTTTGTTTTCACATTTCTGGAGCGTTGAAAAAACTGCTTTAAACTGAGGTAAAGAGAGAGCAGTACAGATAGCTGTAGCCAGAGCCTTATAGTGGGATAGTTTGGATATTCCCATTCAGTCCTATATCCCCGGGCTCTCGCGCTGCTGGAGGAGCATGGACAAACCCTATGGGTCCACTTTCAAACCGGAAGTCGATGAAATTAATGGGATTTAATCGGGAGCAGAATACTATACTAGGGTCTTAATTCTCACAATATGGGGCGTCTCGCAAGACTGCAGTTGAGAAGTAGGACTAGGAGTAGGGGTGTGGTAGGAGTAGGCAGAAATGCACTGGACTCAATAGACCTGCGCAGTGACGTCACCGCCCCGGTTCCAGTAGTGTTTTCCCCATTTATTTTTCTCATAGACTTTTCGAAAATAATTTATATGAAGACGATTACAACGTGGACAAAGCCAACTCGGGTCGTGACACATCATGATGACACACACAATCTTTTGGGATCAAATAATTTCTAAGATGAAAAACGAAACAAAATTGTTGTATCATGCCGTTTTCTACTTCTTGCTAATTATATATTATATGATGATATTGTGTGTGTCATCATGATTTGTCACGACCCGAGTTGACTTTATCCGTGGCGAAATCGTATTCATATAAATTATTTTCGAAAAGACGACGAGAAAAATGAATGGGGAACACCATGACATGTTTAACAGAAGAACTGCGGTGGTTTAGCATGGAGTGACCACCACATTCGCTCCTGGCACGCCACTAAGTGACTTGTTAATGCTTTCAATAGCTAATGTTAATGCTAATGCTTTTGTTGCTAAAGCTAAGGTAAATGCTTTCAATAGCTAAAGGTAAAGCTAATGCTAATGCTTCCAAAAGGGGTTCCCTTCTCAGAATGTGTGACACAATCCCAGTTCTGCAGAGGGCACTTCGCCATATGAGACTATACAGGCGTTCAAAGTGTTAAATGGGAACTCCACCCATTTTCAACATTTTAATATGTCATTAATACACTTTAGAGATGTTGTGTGGACATGATAAAAAAGTTCCCCCAATTCTGTGTTTCCTAAAAAGCGAGGTCTGAAAAAATCATTAACATTGTGAAACCAATCTGATGACATCATCAAGATGTATTTCATCATGTTAATGATTTTTCTTTCAGACCCCTTTTTCCTGAGAGGGTATAAATGGACCCTAGCGGGTCCATTTGGTTCACATTTGTACCCTCTCAGGAATTTTTTAAAAATGGGTGGGATTCCCCTTTAAAAGGTTAGTTCATTCAAACTTGGCCCGCGGCTTTGTTCAGTTTTAAATTTTGGCCCACTCTGTATCTGAGTTTGACACCCCTCCATTACCTGTTCTCCGGTGCGGGCCTCCACCCGCGTGGACGGGGGTCCCTGGCCGATGGTGTTGAAGGCAGACACACGGATCTCGTACTCCGTGTTTGGGTACAACCCCCCGATGCTGTAGCGTGTGGTGGTGATGCTGTCCACCGTCTCGTACTTGCTGTCCGGGGCCTGGAAGGGGAAGAGAGGTCAGGGGTCATCACAGGGACATTTTGCCGTTGAACAACGGGAACATTGCATTACATGGGTTTCCAAGCTGTGGTCCGGGGGCCACCAGCGGTCCTTGAGAGGGTTCCAGCTGGTCCCCAGGCTAAATGACTGAAAGTCGGTTAACCAGATGTAACTCTTTGATAGCATAAAACATGAAACCAAGGGTCCATTTGGTTTCATGTGTACACTCTCAAGAGTTAAAATATTCATCATCTGAATTAGCACCACTTAATTAAAAAGTCTACACAATTAGAGAAGGTAGAATAATTGCCATTTTGGATCTACTGTATATTTGCGAAATCCAGTAAACTGTGGATAAAACAAAAAGGAATCTTTAGTTTTGAGGTCTGTGAAGGTGAAAATGACACCAAACGGTTGTCCTCCGTGGCTCAGCTGCTGAATAAACAGTGGATCCTGGCATCAAAAAGGTGGAAAACGCACTGCTATATTGGATCGTAATTGCATTCACGTACAGTGGTGAGCACTTGAGATTGTCACTGTTACCAGACTGCCTCTGAGGCACCAGGGTGGTACCACTTCACTTCACTGTTGTGGTTCATTTAACTTTTACACAGAGTGAACTGCAGAAACGCAGAGACGGAGAGCGAGGTCCTATATACAGTACAGTACCTTGGCACGGTACTGGATGATGTAGTAGGAGACGGCCTCTGGGTTTCCAGAGTCCCAGGTGATGGTGACGCTGGTGGCGGTGGTCTCTGTGACGATGGGCGTTCCGGGGGGCTTCGGTAGAGCTGTGGAGGAGGGGAAAAGAAAAATGCAAAGTGTAGTTGCCGAGGTCACTTAGATGGGGGTGGATTAGTCTTTTGGTGCATGATTTGTAGCATTTTATTGTAAAATAGGGCCCTTCCACTAATTTCGGAAGGCAGTTACAGCCTAACAAGATGCAATATCAAAATTCTGATATTATATTCATTAAGATTGATTTTTAAGTTCATTTTTTTAAATTATGAAACTACTCCCTATGTTTTTTGCCATTAATGTCAATGGGGGAAAATAATCCCGTAATGATTTAATATCAATTCAACTATATGTTTCTCTTAGAAAAGCACACAATGAAAGAATGTTGTGCTGACGGAAAACAATTCCAGAAGAGTTAGAGCGATCGACATACAAGGTTTCCGTCCGGCACAGCAGTGATATGCAGGTATTACTAAACCCCCTGAAAACCCGAAGAGCCTTCATGGAGCAAAACACAACACAACAAGAAAGATCAACCGGCTCACTGAAAAAGAAAAGCTCTGGTACGTTTTTATTTGTTTATTCTGTAGAGACAAATCCCTGAAAATCCCTTCCTATGATATACCTTCCTCTCTTCTCTCTCGGATCTTCTGGAAAAAAAAAATAAAATAAAAAAATAAAAACAAAGAGCTAGCGGTTTCATAAAGCCGTGGGTTTCTCATATGGTCTTTGAAGCAGCCTGGTAACGAATCATTGCAGGGATAAAAGCAGAAAAAACACCACCACTACCGCAATATTAAACAGCTTCCCCCTGGACGCCAGGCAGCCCCTCCCACTCTGTCTGATGATGACCCCCAGACAGGTCCAGGAGGAAACTATATTAGAATGCCGAGTCACTGACAGGAGCAGCCGGTCCCTCAGTCCCTCAGCCAATAAGCAGCCAAGCCAGGTTGATATTCGCAATTCTGCGGAATATGGATTTCATTTTAAGCCCCCCTGGTCTGTCTGTCTGTCTGTCTGTCTGTCCATCCGTCTGTCTTGCTCTCTGTTAGCCAAATAAACTGGACAAATAAACTGTCAGCTGCCGAAGCTTGCAAAACTAACTAGGGAGGGAATGGTCCGCAGAATGCTAGGGTTGGTTTGGAGACAAGATTTGGAGCTGACAAAAAGTGCATTCTCCTCACCTGAGAAAAGGCACAGGTCTGATCTCAAATTTGGACACATTAACCTCCACTGATGCATCGACCAGACTGAATTGTAAATATGTGACCAAGGCTGGTACTTCAAGGACCAACCAGGCCAGGTTCAATTTTATGTTATTTGCAGGTTATTAAAGTAGATAATGTAAGCTTTCATTTGATGCATCATTCAGTGGAATTGGAACAAATTTGAATGAGTTATACAGATTTTAGTAGTTATGTCAAAATACCCAAATGAAAAAGCCCTCTGAACATCCCGTACATTAGCTATAAAATCCCAAATGATCCTCAATGCTGCTGAAGATTCAAGAAAACATACTTCTTTCCAAATAACACACGCCATATGGGCTGAAACTTGAGCACAATACACCAAACGAAGCCTCTATGCAAGTCGATGCAAATGCAAAGTAGCCTCGCCTCTCCCCCTCAAGATGGAGGTAAACGTGCCGAAATAACTCCCTACTTTGCCATATGCATATCCACATTAAAGTCTCACCAAATCAACTCTCTGATCGGCTTGAAAACCTCCTTCAACCTTTGAACTGTTTAACCCAAGAACACTAAACATGGGTGATTTTTACTCGGGTGTTATATTTTTGCAATTTTCATAATGTTGCCGATGTCTGAGGTGGGCAGGTTCTTCAGTAGCTTGCGGAGGAGGCATCTCCTGCCAGACACACACAAATGCAAATAAAGGTCTTACTTTTGACAGACACCTGGGCGGTGGACTCGATGATGCCCAGGCTGCTCATCGCCACACAGGTGTAGTTAGCCGACTCTCGCACGCTGTTTAACTCCAGCACGTTGCGACCTGGGAAGGAAACATGTGCCTTAGCTTTCAGACGGTGGTCAAAGAGTTTATCGTCAACTTAAAAATTGACACTACACAATGGATCGCTTTATCATAAATAATGGTCCCATAGCCACCAGCCAGTATTATTTATAGATCAGTGTTTTTTAACCTTTTTCATACCAGGGCCCACTATTTATTCAGAATTTGTGCCACGGACCACTATTTGATGTCGAGTTTAATCTCTCTGACCAAAAAGCAAGGAATTTCAAGTCTTTGTCTACAATTTCGGCGCGATAACTGGCAAAATGTTGGTCAAAATAACAATTCTTCTACATTTTCTAATTGTGTAGATTCTTTAAAATTAAGTAATTCAGGTGTTTAAATATAATTTAACTCTTGAGAGTGTAAAACGAAACCACAATCGCGATTGGCTGAAAAATGGCAACTTCCGGGGGAAGTCTACATGCTCAGAAGTCTGGCCTGCTTTAACTGCTCTCTGGGGTAGGTTGTGCCCAGGATTTCATTTTGCAGCACAGATGGAAAATCCTCAGAAATCCTCAGAATGAGGAAAACCTCATAGTAAGCTATATGTTGCTGTTTAGTTGTAGCTATGTACTGTAGTCTTGTATATAGCTTTAGATTTTTAGTTGTAGTATACTGTAGTTTCTAGTAGTAGTTTTTAGTAGTTGTATATGTCCTGTCTAACTGTCTGTTAGCTTCACACTACTGCCACTTTATCACACCTGGTTAGCCAAGCACCTTCACCCCAGTTAGGTGCACTGTTCGCACCTTACTGGTCTGCTGCACTATTGTTTGTCTCGTCTATTGTCTCGACCTCGTCTTATTGCACTGTCTATTGTCTTGACTATTGTCTATTGCACTGTCTTGTCTATTGCACTGTGGAGAATGGAAACGCTATTTCATCCCTGTATATGTCCTGACATACACTGGAGTGACAAATAAAAAACCTTGAACCTTGAACCTTGAAAACAGGATGCTATAGTATGTGTCCAAGGCCGTGTACTATAGCCTGTCATTTTTGCAAGGTTTTGTAATTTTTTGAAAATCGTCAAAAACGATGAAAAATGACATACTATACCATTTTTTCTGAAACTTTCTGAAACTCTTCCTGTGTTTATAAACACAGGAAAAGTTTCCTGCATTCTCTTTAATGTGAGAAGTGCATAGCCCACTGTATACCGTACCGATGGGCATCTCGTCCTCGGGCGTCAGGTCCTCGCTGCCCAGCATCCACTTGACGTACGGCATGGGAGAGCCCACGGCCACGCACGTGATGTTCACGCTACCGCCCGGCATGATCTCGTGGTTGGAGGGGAGGATGGAGAAGCGAGGGGGGACGCGACGCACTGGGGGGAGGGAGGGAGGAAGGAGGCAAGGCGAGCAGGAGAGAGAAGGAAGGAGTTGGGGTCGAGAGAGAAAAAGAGAGAAAGAGAGAGAGAGTGGGAGGGAGTGTACAGAGAGCGTTGTTGTATGTATGTGTGAGAGAGAGAGACAGAGAGAGACAGAGAGAGAGAGAAGGGAGAGTAAAAGAGAAAGTGAAAAGAGAGGAGAGGGAGAGTGAACTTCAGGGTTTTCTTTTTACAAAAAAAGAAAAAATATATACTGTATATGTATGTATATATGTGTAGTCCATTTGCCAGAATATGAACCCAGCTATGTGGAGCACACCAAGGTTTTCCGTTAGAAATGTTGACTAGGGGGTCCCCCGGCATGTAAACACTGATTTTAGACATGTTGAGTAGAGGTCCTGATTGGCTAAAACGCTGCCTCACCCCATTACCTTTAATAGGTGCTTTTCATGATGCTGAATCCATTGCAATACATAGCTTTGCTCAAAAGCAGACGTATGGCTAAAAAAGTCACCAAAAATGTGCCTATAGTCAGCACATTTGATACAATTTTGTTAACGCTGTTTCACATATTATGCCAATTATGAAAATAGCTCAACATATGCAGTTAGAATCCCACAGTTTCTACATGCTGGGGACCCCAACTCAACATTGCTAACAGCTTTTTCTACGTGCTGGGGACCCCTACATTTCTAACATAAAACCTCTGTGTACTCAACATTCACCATGGGCTGGCAAGTAGACTGTGTGTTTACTATTTTTGCACAGAGGGATATTGCTATAGTTGTATCTAAAAATGATATACTAATACAGTATAATAATATAATATAATATAATATAATATAATATAATATAATATAATATAATATAATATAATATAATATAATATAATATAATATAATATAATATAATATAATATAATATAATATAATATAATATAATATAATATATGGCTCTGATGGTTTCAAACAGAAAGACACAGATCTTGTGTGGAGAGCTCAACCAGTTCAGTAGTGAGCTGTCGCCTCAAAAAACACAACAAACGTGACAAACTCTTGAGTTATTCGTCCCGAAGAACGCATGGCGCCGCCCTGAGTCCATGTCTCTCTCTCTTTCTTTTTTCCACGCCACATTACGCATTCCACAATATTGTGTCTCTCTCTATAGGTATAGGCCTACTGGCAATTTCCACAAGGATGGGTTTTTGAAAATAGCCGGTCCAGAAGCTTACTAATCTCGAAAATTCACAATAACACTTAACGGGCCGACAGTCTTTTTGACGATCGCGTGAGCCCCGGCTTTTTTTATCCGTAACATGTGAAGGTCATATCGAGAGGTTCTCTTCTCGACTTCTCGACTAGGAAAAAAAAACGTTCTGTAGCATTTTCCTCTAAACTTTTAGCGAACTTCGGTGTGAATCTTCAATGAGATTTCCAACTGGGGAGAAGTTGTGCCTCCAGGGCATTTGCTCAGAAAGACTTTAGACTTTTCATTTGTTGTTGTTTTTTATGGTTGAATTTTAGAATATTCGCATCACAGAGCCAATCGATGTGAGTCTGCAGCCTCTGAAGACCATCCACCCATCCACCCATCCACCCATCCATCCATCCACCCATCCATCCATCCATCCATCCATCCATCCATCCCAGGACGTGGGGCGACGTGTCTGTGCCGCGCCATGTTTATATTAACACCGAAACGTGAATGCATTGAAAGAGAGAGAGAGTGTGACTCATAGGTCGATCGCATGCCTGGGCGACTCAAGAGGAATTAAAATGGTGGAGGGAAACAAAGAAGAAAAAAACAACACAAAGAAGAGAACGGAGGACTGAAGAGAGAGAGGGAGAGAGAGAGAGAGAAAGAGAGAGATAGAGAGAGATAGAGAGAGATAGAGAGATAGAGAGAGAGAGAGAGAGAGAGAGAGAGAGAGGGACAGACGGAGATACGGCAGACAGACAGACAGACAGACAGACAGACAGACAGACAGACAGACAGACAGACAGACAGACAGACAGACAGACAGACAGACAGACAGACAGACAGACAGACAGACAGACTCCTATTGAAAGGAACAACACTCCATTTCAGTCTCTAGGGTGATATCGCAATGCCACGCTGTATTAATGTTCCGTATAGTCAAGAGCAAGGGAGAATTCCGCCATTCGTTAAGGGTGCCTCTACACCTGAGCAGACACCAGGCGAGTTTTTCAGCACAGCTGTGATGTCACTTCCTGTTTTTTTTTTTTTTTTGGAAATGGGTTTCAATGAACACTTCCGGCTTGTTCCGTAACAAGCAGGAAGTCCCCATTCACTCCCAATCAAAAAAGCAGGAAGTGAGCAGAAAAAAGTCTGCTGTTGTGTGCGCTCAGGTCTGTAAGGGTCTAATAACGGGTTTTTGCCTGCTGACTCCAAATCTTTGACTACAAACCTTTGACTACAAATCATTGACTACAAACCTTTGCCTACAAATCTTTGACTACAAACCTTTGACTACAAATCTTTGACTACAAACCTTTTCCTACAAATCCTTGACTACAAACCTTTGCCTACAAATCTTTGACTACAAACCTTTGACTACAAACGTTTGACTACAAATCTTTGACTACAAACCTTTGCCTACAAATATTTGACTACAAATCTTTGACTACAAACCTTTGCCTACAAATATTTGACTATAAATCTTTGACTGCAAATCTTTAGACTGAACAGAATCGTTGCGTGCTGTTAAACGCGCAACATCCCGGTGCGCCGCGCAACCGGCCCTGGGCGTCAACGCGACCAAACACCGTCTTAAGATGTACTGGCTATAGCCCGAGAGACGGACATACAGACAGACAAACAGGCAGACAGACAGACTTATGTACAGATAGACAGAGACAGAAAGAGAGATAGAGAGGGAGAGAGAGAAGATATAAAAGTGCTCTGCTTCTCTTCCGGACAATGACGATATAATGCAATGCGGCCTTAAAAACGGACGAAAACAGAAGGGAAAAATAAAGTGCCACATTTTCAACAATATATAGAGATATATAGAAATATATACCGATATAACATACGGTACGTTGTCAGGGACTAGTGGAAGACAAAGTGTGTGTGGTGGGGTCGGGATGAAGACGGCAATGTGGACAGACGGACAGACAGAGAGGAGAGAGAGAGAGACAGGGTGGGTGGTGGTGGTGGTGGCGGTGGGTGAGTGGGTGGTATGGGGGGAGGGGAGGGGTAATGTCTAGTGGGAGCAAACAAGAGCGATCGTCGAACAAAGAAGAAGGAGAGAGACGGAGAGCCAGCGGAAACAATCCTCGCCGGTTGCGCCGGCCTTATGACCGCCACAACCATTTTGCATAGCAAATAGCGACTGTTTTGCATGACGGTCGGTCGTTTTGCATAACAGTTGCGACTGTTTTCCATAGAAGTCGACCTTTTTGCATGACAGTCGGCTGTTTTCCAACTAAACATCACCCTCACCCCTAACCCCAAACATAACCTCAGTAAAACCTATGGCTAAACTTAACGTTAATCCTCGACCATTATGCAACCGTCGCGACTGATATGTGAAAAGGCTACGGCAGTTATGCGCCCGTTGCGCCTGTCATGCAAAACCGTCGCTATTGTTATGCGAAGAGAGAGAGAGAGAGAGAGAGAGAGAGAGAGAGAGAGAGAGAGAGAGGGAGGGAGAAAGAGAGGTATACGAGTAACAGGTGGAGGGGAGGGGGGGCCGGTGGACGGTGAACGTGGGGGGGGGGCTTGGTGTATGTTTCATGTTTCATCGCTTCAGCATAAGAATAAAAAAGGGATCAATTAAAGTGAATTAATTAAAAACTTATGTACATGTGTCTGGAGCTCCTACAGACATCAGGATGGCGGTATTAGAATGCAGGACAGGGAGGCGAGAGAGAGAGAAACAGAGAGACAGAGAGAGAGAGGCGGGGGAGGTGAATAGGGAGGGCAAGAGAGATAGAGAGAGACAGAGGGGGAGGCGGAGAGAGAGAGAGAGTATTAGTAGAAGAGGGGAGGGGGGAAAGGGTGGGAGGGAGGGAGGGGGGCGGGGGGAGAAGGAAAAAGAAGGAAAACGAGGAAGAAGAAAAAATACATGGATCTGGTTCTTTCTTTTTTGTTTTTTTTTAAATCACACACGTCTACAATCACAAGCTCCTCCCATTCATCTGCTTCACCCCCCCCCCCCCCAAAAAAAAAAAAAAAAAAAGGAAAATAAATAAATAAACAACAAATAAATAAATTAATAAATAAACGCTAAGGAACAAAAAAAGACTGTTTTCTTTATTGGATGGAAGAAGAAGAAGAAGAAGAAGAAGAAGAAGAAGAAGAAGAAGAAGAAGAAGAAGAAGAAGAAGAAGAAGAAGAAGAATATAGTTTACACTGGGAGGCCAAATCCCATCCTGAATCAGGTCCCTATATGCATCCGTCTCGGAATCATGCCATTCGTCTAAAGGAGTCACGTGACCCGTTATGAGAACCAATCGGATCTCTACCTTGAAGTGACACAAGACATGAGAGATCTGATTCAGGCTAGATATACAGTACGCCTCGCCTCATGCGACGTCAAGCGGCGGGTTCTGTGCACTGATATTGCATTCTAATAAGTCCAACGTACGAGCCTATTGAGTTCCATTTGTTTTCAAATGTATTCTCAACTCTTTGGAAGAGTTTTGGAACACAAGGGTTAGGGTTAACCCTATAACCCTAATTAATATGAATGTGTCAGTGACGTCACACGTCCCTTCTCTATTTTTGGGACCGTGTGGCACCGCCGTGTGACGAAGCACAAACACAGCTCTGAGAGAGAGAGAGAGAGAGAGAGAGAGAGAGAGAGAGAGAGAGAGAGAGAGAGAGAGAGAGAGAGAGAGAGAGAGAGAGAGAGAGAGAGAGAGAGAGAGAGAGAGAGAGAGAGAGAGAGAGAGAGATGGTTAGGAAACAATGCAGAGGACAGAGGACAGACAGCGCAAGTCAACTATCACCACCTACGCCTGTCTAGAATGGAGACAGCACACTGGTTATTAAAAAAAAAAAAAAAAAAAAAAACACATTCACAAAGTCAACTAGGGGCAAATGGAAGATCGACCTGGAGTTTCTTTCTATAAACGATCTCTGCAGTCCGAGTAGGACATACAGTAAAACCTGATACAAAACAAACACTGTTAAAGTCTGTAGCCACTGTAGGACTCCTACTGTTTTGTTAGATAAGACATCTGTGGACATAGATTGTTTCTTGTCATTCGTACTTGATGGATGATGTAATTGGTAGTTGTGTTTTCGAATGAGTCCTGCTCAAAACTGTCACTGTTAACTGTTGCTATGCAGGTCCAGCTTCCCTCTTCTAACGTGCCTATTGTTGGGCAAGGACGGATTTGGGAGGGGCTTGGTGACGGACTCATTGTTCCACAGCCTAGACAGAGG
>CM076976.1:32265496-32295496 GCA_039105355.1 Benthosema pterotum
TGATTAATCATGATTATATTAATTTTCAAGTTGTGATTAATTTGATTAAAAAATTTAATCATTCAACAGCCCTAGTTATAAGGCCTATAAAAAGCGCTATGAGCTACATATAGCCTACGGTATGTCATGAAAGGTCTCCTGGTGATGGTGACGGCATGGAGCTTTGTGGTACCACCTAGCCAGGTGTTACCAGGCGGTTACTACGCCCTATATAAATGCACAATTTACCTTAATGTCCCAATCTAATCTGTCAAGGACCCTTGAAATCTGTACACACATCACATCCATTGTATAATAATGCATGAAGTACATCTATAGCAGTGGTTCTCAACCCTTTTCCCATCAACGTCCATTATATATTTTGCATTTGAGTCTCTCAGACCCAAAACGTACAGTATGTTGTTTATCGTTGTTAACTCAACCCATGCCGTATTGCAAAAATCAATCAAAATATGAATTATTCCTGCTCTTCAGAGTTATCTATAGAGGTGCCATTCTGTTACTAACTGCCCATTCACCACTTGGAACCCTCTGATTGACTGGTCCACTAGTTGGGTGGTCCCTGTAGTACCGACTGGTTGAAAACCACTGTTCTAGAGAAGCATCACACATGTGCAACATCTACAGAACAGCGCCATACATGCAACACTGCCACTTAAACCACAGCCTGGTTGTTGCACATTTAAAGGGGTTCCGCCTTGAAATTGAAATCAAAGGTATTGTAAAATTGCTGCCTTTTAGTACCTTTTTATACACTCTGTAGCCTAAACAACCACTCAGATAATTATTTTTTTTACTGTGTCATTTGGCTGCAGTACCAGAAATATAAACCTGCTTCCCCCTGCCCACCTCATAGTTATTCCCTGTCTCATTAGAATATGGATGACCTGCCTGGTTTCTGTCGCTTTCATTGGACATTCTTTGAGAGGGGGTGTGGATTCGGCGCATACCAATAACATAAAAAACGGTGGAGGCAAAATTAAAGGGAAGGACTATTAAAATCACCAAACAGGAGAATCTGAGAGTATCCATTCATGCGCAGACAGAAATTCACAGATATCTCAATATACTGTAGGTCACAGATATATCAACATATTGTAGGTTTTTATCATGCCCAGTGTACACTGTGCATGGTAAAAACACCAAAGATCTTGAAAAATGTGGAGCCCATTTAATATGGCAAACAATAATAAGAACGTCAATAGGGGGATCTCTGAAAGACAAAAGAAGACCCACAAATGGTCTAAAAACATTTCTCTTTACCTCCAAACAAACATTAACAGTCCATAGACTTAGCTGGCATATGGCACCATTAAAAAAGGGGGGGGCATGAATTGCTGTTCAAAAATATGACCTTAAAAGACTTTTATTTCCAGTTCATCCGTCCGGCATGGCAACCTTGATAGGAGAGCTCACATTGTAAGCCACCAATAAGCTGCCTCAACACAAAGAAACCTCCCCTAAAAAACTCCAAGAATGTGTCAAATACAGAAATAAAATGCTTTTTTACGACAGAGAAGGGCTTCCTAATCGTGGATAATCCCTCCTACTGTATGTCTCTAAGCTTAGACTGAAATTGATGCAGTTTTGCTGCTAAAAACCCTCCAAACCTCCGCTATAAACTTCAGGAGAGACCTTCATTCTTTACTAGTGGCTGTGCCATTAGGTCTGTATAATCGCATTTGCACCCGGGACCCTCACCCCCCTTTGAAGCACGTCTTGTAATTGTAGTTCAGTTGAGATATTTAGTTTTAAATTCAAAATATTGCAGATCAAGAAGATGAAGATGTAGATCGGATAATGTGTTCCTTTCACGCGCTACGTTCAACCAGAGAAACCCCCTGTCAGGTGAAAAGAAGGAAGCTTGGACTCCTCATGCATTGAAGGGAGCATGAGGCCATGTAGAGCACCAGGATCACATTGGCAATGAGTGGGAAAAGGTTACAGAATTGTGGGATATAAAAAAATAAAAAAAAACAAAGAAAACACGGGCTATAACTAAACTAAAACCAAAATATAAACTGAAAACCCACCCTAAAAGCGAACTAACTAACTGAATTCGTAAATACAATAAACTAGAACTACTGAAACGGCACGAGACACACAGATCTTGGCTCTGACACCACGGATGGACGGTCGTGTGGGTGGGTGGCTGGGATTATGGGGCGGGCGGATCACAGCTCTTCAGGCTGCTGTATACATGGCAGACCAACCGACAGGCCTGACATTTACACGCAAGATATTCGCTCCTGTCTGCTTCAAGGACGATACTTTCATCACCTACACCGCCGTGTATAGCCCCTGTCGAGTGTGAGAGTTCTTTGTTAATATCCTGCCTCCTTCCCTCCCACGCTAAAGATAGATATACTGGAGAGAAGAGTACTTTGTTTCAAAGGTTAACTCCACATACAGTATATAGGCATGCCAGGCACTTTAATGACGTCTCTGTGATTCACGCGAACTAGCCGGAGATAGATGTGTGATTAATGTATCCCTATGCCTGAGATAGATAATACATTGTGCGTGAGTAGCTATTATGCGAAGCCATCCTGTGCACTATAGCAAACTACAATACAAACTGCAGTGGGTTTGTGTTGGGTCTCCTCTGTGTGCTCTGCTATTGAGAACATGAACATAAATTACACTAGTTGGGACGCGAAGTGCTGCGGCCTGAAACGCGGCGCAGAGATGTTAATGCCTCCCATGGGAAAGCAGACATTCTCTACTACTGTAATTACTTCGGTGGTATAAGATTGTATACAAGTTATCGGTTATTGTTACTGAAATGAAGATTTGTTATTTATATAGCCGGCAAACCTTTAGTCCACTGAAAAAATAACAAGAAATGACGCATCATTTAATTGGCAGCCGCAACAGACCGATACGACGCCGCAAGCATGGTTTGAGATAGGCAATCATAAGTTGTGCGGTTGTCAAGAGAGTAGATAGCCAATCGGATAGCCGGTACAGAAACCATTCCATGTCTCAGAGGGTCGGCTTGCGCCACAATAAGAAAGTAATTCCAGAGCCTTAGAGTATAGACACGAGTTACGACATCTCCATTCATGGAAAGGCGTAATGGCGGCTGCTGGCACAGTCGAGAGCTGCATAAACAGTGTGCAGTTTTCTGCCCCCTCAATGTCGCAACCTTTTGGGCAACTTCATAAGACGGTCGGATAATTACATCTCCAAAGTTCCTGAGCCCGTTTACGAGGCAGCCTTGCAGATGGCAACAATAATAACAATCATCATGAAGCATACTTTATCTTTATCCATAAATGGAAGGAACCAGGCAAGGCAGCAGGTGGGGTGGGTCAGGGCAGCAACACCAAGATATCGATGCAGCAAGAGCACATTGTAGGCGCAACATGCAGCCACGATGCTGTCCCGGACTGTGTACCGTGCACACGCACTCGCACAAGGCAGCAATCCCACCAGAGGCCACGGTTTTGTACGACTGTGACACGACACGCCACACGTACGCACGTCACAAGAGAACGAGAGCAAAAAAAAGACATGACAAGCGGCAGCGGCATACCTCGCATGCACAGGGCGTCGGTCAGACAGACAGACAGACAGAACAGACAGACAGAACAGACAGACAGGCATGCATGCAAGGTAGGCTCTTTCTTTCTCTCTCTCCCTCTCTCTTCTTTTTTTCCCACTCTCTCTTTCTCCTCCTCCTCCTCCCTCCATGCAAACATCGTCGCCTCTCTCTCTCTCTTTTTGTGTGAAAAGTCTTCCAATTCCTGGGTCTCCATGACAACAAGATGGCTCCATGCATAAAATGTTGATCGAGGATTGGGGGGTGGGGGTGGGGGGTCGGGGGCGTCGGGACGGGGGACGGGGGGGTGAAGGAAGGCAAGGAGCAAAAACGGAACTGTGTGCCACACGGCACTGCAAACGCAACGGCAAGGACTTTATTTTTTTTCTTTCTTTTTTTCTATAATACACAATGCTTAAAAGTGTCCATGCACTCTGCAACAACAACGACCCCCACAACCTGGTTAAAATGGAACCCTGACCAGTGAGACAAATAGGCCTTAAAACATATACCTGCCCGTAGAAGCAGCACTTGCAGTAGTACGTAACGGTCATAGAGGCAACTTTAGTGTGCACAAACACTGTGGGACCTATTTTGATTGTGTTAAGTATTAGGTCTTAAGTCTTAAGTCAAAACTTGGAGGTGTGGCAAAGCTGTTTGGACACTCAACACAGCCAAACAGCTTTGCCGCACATCCAAGTTTTGACTTAAGATTTAAGAACTGATACTTAAGACAATCAAAATAGGGCCTATTGTGTGTAAACAGATTTGGCTCATTATGAATCTGCTGGAGGCCGCTGTGCTGTCATTTGCTACCGCCCCTTTGCACCACCTTTCCTGAGCCTGACGAATGTTTTTTTTTTGTTTGTTTGTTTTCATGATTTGTTGACAACAACAAAGTTCTGGACTGCCTGCAGCAAGTACCTGCCTGCAAGGAAACAGCTGCAGCATCAAAGTAGAAGCAACGCAGAGGGGGAAAAGGCAAAAAAAATATATAGCTATATATCTATTTTGGCTATTTTGGCCTGAAATGTTGACTCAAATGTGAATGTGAATGTGAATGTTGACAAATGTGGCATGTTGGCAACACTGTGTACACCTTGCCTATATATATCCCCAAGACTCCACCTCTAATAAGCAGTGTTGCATAGCAGTTTATGTAGACTTATAGCTATTTATGGAAACGCAGCACTAAATAGTGGCTGTACAGTTTATACAGTATATTTGCATAGTTTCATATGTTCCTAGCTCATGTATGATTCATGAAGACTATTTTTTTACATGTATATGATGTATTGCCATGCTTTTTTTCTTTTGTTTGGGCTTAATGCAAATTGCTCTGGATTGAGAGCATTTGCTAAATGCCGCATGCTAATCTTTAAGTATTTTTTATTTTTTATTTCATAAAATGACAATCTTTTACTGATTCACAAATGTGTCTCTACTTGTATTTCACATTTAGAGACTTACAAATATTTAATTTAACTGAAAATTGAATTATAATAAAATGTTGAAAATGGGTGGAATTCTTTTTTTAAATTATCAGGTGCATATCCTGCTGCATAATCCAGAATATTCCATGATGATGACATCATCAACTTGCGACAGTGGAGTGAAGGTTTCTGTGTGTTATTTTAGCCGTAGAAGATTGTAGATTGTAATGTTTTAAGGCACACTTGTCTTATTAGCCAGGGATTCCTATTAAAAACCCATCCTCAAACACCCCCCCCCCCCAAAAAAAATAGATCCATCTGGATCTGCTTTGAGATTCTTTTTTTTTTTGTCATTGTCGTCAATCATTAATCTAATTCTTTGTTTTGTTGCTTCTATATTTCCAAAAGAAACAAACCAAAAAAACAAAACAAACCAAGGCGTAACTGAAGGCAAGATAGAGCACACCAACCTTCTCGTAGCTCTGAGGGATGGAAGGGGATTGATGCGGAACACAATGAAGTGAAGAGGGCAGAGAGAGAGAGAGAGAGAGAGAGAGAGAGAGAGAGAGAGAGAGAGGCAGCGAGAAGAAGAGAAAGAAGAGAGAGAGAGAGAGAGAGAGAACGGGGAGACACAGAGAGAATAAAAACGGCCAGCGCAAAGCCCACTCGCTCTGCGCCGTGCGCAGACTTGTGTCCACCTCTGACGCACGTGCATGCACGCACACACAACACACGTGTACGCACGCACTCACACACGGGTTGCGTACGCTCAGGTCTTCGCCTATCCTCAACCTTTCACATAGTTGGTTTAGGGCGGTGTTTGAAATGGCCAAAAAACCTTCCTAAAGATGACGTCACTGGTAGGGAGGAGTGGTTTCTGAACTGTCCACGGCACTCTGTCTGAGACACGGACACTTAGACAGGTTTCTGAACCGTCCACAGCACTACTCTGAGACACGGACATTAGACAGGTTTCTGAACTGTCCACGGCATTCAATCTCAGACAGAGCAAGTTGTAGAGGTTTCTGAACTTTCCACAGTCCTCCACTGACAGAGAGTAAAGTCCTCTTCGGACATGAGGACCAATTATGTGGCCATAAGGTTGACAGTAGGTCAAACTGCTCCTTTGAGCGTGTGATAAGGTTGGATTCTTGCAAGTGCAGTAAGACCTTCAGTATGCAAGCGTGTGGGTGCACACACACACACACACACACACACACACACACACACACACACACACACACACACACACACACACACACACACACACACACACACACACACACACACACACACACACACACACACCTATGTTCTCATTTAACATACGTTGTATAACAACCCCCCCAAAAAAGGCTAGTAGCTGGAACTTCAGAACATAGAGATCAAACGTGTCTTCCAACCATAGCGTGTGGGTGATGAGATCTCCAGTTCCATCATGGAGGTTCAGAGAGGCTGGAAGGAACCAGAGAGGGAAGCAGGTAGCCAGCAGACACATCTATGTTATGATCTACAGCAGTGGTTTTCAACCTTTTTGATACCAGGGCCCACCATTTATTCAGTATTTGAGCCACGGACCACCATTTGAGGTCATTTTAGCCCCACAAACCCCCAAAACTAAAGATTTCTTTTACTTTTGTCCACAATTCCAGGCTGGATTTGGGGAACAAAACAGGCAAAACATAAAAAAATTACCATTAATTTTCTAGTTGTGTAGACTTGGGGCTAAATCACATGATGAATATTTTAACTCTTGAGAGTGTAAAAATGAAACCAAATGGACCCACTGAGGCTCTTATGGTTGTCAAAGATACTAGATATGTTCAGGAAGTGATCCAATAATGAAACGGTCTAAGATGGAGAAGAAAAAAATGAAAAAAATTCTGAGATTTATTGCTTACATATGCGAAATGCGATGAAGACGGAGATCTTCTAAAACGATATATTCTGGGAAACCTTTAACGAATCAGAAAATGTTTGATGCCATTTTTTTTTTTTTTCAAGGAATCCAATGTTGCTGTCTCTATTTTGCAGGATATTTTTTGTGCTAAAATACCTATCTGGAGTAACACTTTTTTAAAGATTTTGTTTTTAGATTTCTGTATATAAGATCCATCACCATGAGTATCTATAACCTTTTGCTATCATGTTTGGTGAGGCAGTCAGCCCCCCCCCCCCCCCCCCCCCCCATGCCTGTGCCTAGCTCCGGCCCTGCGTTTGTCCAAAGGAAACCATCAGACCGGCCAGTTCAGGGAGTATGCTATAACTTAAAGTCAGCTCTAGTTCCCATGACGACAACAACCTAAAAAAGCCTACACACACGTCTGCATAGACAGCCAGTTGGTTTCTCTCATGTTTCTTGCGTGGGTGCATCAGCGCACAAAGGTTTAACTTTTCATCTCACCAAATGCACCACTGTGCTATACAGGCAGATGTATATCATCTTACATGAGTCACCTGCTCTTTAACCCAATTAGGCATGGCCTGAGTTTTGAAAAACGTCAAATATTTATATAGCAGCATCAAACCAAATTAATGTTTTACAAAATTCCAAAAATGGATTCCCGGCCTGAATAGTAGTGCGTATGTGGGTTTGTATTAATACTGTATATATTATGTACCTTGTGTTTGTGTCATGTTTGTATGTATGTTAATTGCCTGTTTTTTTAATTGCTTGTTTTTTTTTTTTTTAATACAGGGCGCCATTGAAAAAGTGAACGTTTTGTAGAATCTATAATGTCAGGTCAAAATTTGGATAAATTAAAGAATGGAATCAATTCATCTCTGTGTTCTCCGAGATTGTATGTACTAGCCTGCAGGGCTACATTAAAGGCGGGGGTCTGCAATCGATTGGCTGGAGCTAATCAGGTGAGCAACAGTAACGGCCTGCGTCGATACACTCATTATTAGTGTGTTGGCCGCAGCTGTGTTGCTCACTATGCAGCAATGTTTTTTTTTTTTTTTTTTTGAAAAACAGCCTGAGGTTTATCATACTTTAACTTTGCAACGCACATCACATGGCCCTTGGAGACGGCTAGTAGCAACCGCAGCCCCTGGACCGACGTCAGAACTTCAGCACCGCCGTCGGAACAGAGCCAAGCCAGCAGTCTCATTACGGACAGAGTTCACTAAAGGTGAGCGGAGAGTCCAATTAAAACTCCAGCAGTCAGTCAGTGTGTGTGTGTGTGTGTGTGTGTGTGTGTGTGTGTGTGTGTGTGTGTGTGTGTGTGTGTGTGTGTGTGTGTGTGTGTGTGTGTGTGTGTGTACGGACATGTTTTCCTGCTGGCCGTGTGGTCTCCTAGCGGCCTCTTCATCAAGCGGCGGTTATACGGCTACATTCTTTTATGTTTTTTTAACAACGAGGCATTGCGAATCAAAGGGAAACTCGTAGTGTTCCTAAACAAAACAAAACATTGCGGGGGGAACGGAAGGTTTTCCAAAATCACTGAATACTCCTTTAAACCGTGAAATACCTAAAATATCAGTATGATATTTTTCAACTGTTAAAAGTTTAAAATGGTGCTCAAAAGCGGTTAAACGCTCGTACGGGTTAAACTGATGATGATGATGATGATGACGACGATTGTCGGGGGATGGGGGAGTCGGGTGGGGGAAAAAAGAAAAAGCTGTATTCAATTGTGATAGTTTGCTAAAAAAAAAGTGCCACAATTTAGCCCAAGTGACTCATCTTTCAGGACCGTAGCGATCCTGATGCTGCTGCTGCTGCGGCCGCTGGCTTCCCTCTGCAGCTGCTTCCACCTCTGCAGCCCCGACCAACCAAAATACGCTCAATGGAGAGTCCATTGCATGCATTTAAACCAAGGTGTGTTCACTTCCAACATGGACTTTAATTTTTTATTGTATGTTCAACACATACTGTATATGGGTTAGGGTTAGTTAGGGTTAGCCCTAGCCCTAACCCAACCCTGATAGTTGGGAGCACAGCACCTAGGTTTAAGGAAGGGTGTATGTGTGTGTGTCTGTCTGTATGTGTGTGTGTGCGTGCGTGTGCGGACGCGCTCAGGTTTGAGGAAGAGCAGAATACGACCAACATATACATATATATAGATATACATCATAGACAATGGATGGGTTAGTATTCACAGCTAGTGGTGTTTGTGACTACCGTGGTTTCATCTTCAGTGCATATCGGACAGACTTTGAGTGTGTGTGCATGGGGGGGGGCTTTGGAGCGTCCCGGGGCCATGTCCTACCTCGCACGTACAGGTTGGCAGGGGAAGAGTAGCGCACACCTTTAGAGTTAGTGGCAACACACTCATACTTCCCCTGATCCGTCTCCTCACTGTTCTCTATCTGTAGGGCTCCTGGGAGGGAGAGAGAGAGAGAGAGAGAGAGAGAGAGAGAGAGAGAGAGAGGTTATTTGCATAGCACGTTTCATGACATGAAATGCAGCTCAAAGTGCATTTTTATAGGCCCTATAATACGTTGTTACTGCATTGATGCATAGTGGCAGAGCGGCCACAATGTGGCGGCATGTGAGTTCATGAGACTGACATGCACCGCACTGTGGTTGCTCTGCCACACTACAATCACTGACACCTTTTAAATGAAGTGTGAAACCTGTTACCACGACGGGGGAGTGGTACCACCAAGGTGCCTCATAGGCAGTCAGATGGTACCAGTGACCTCAAGTGAGTGAGTGTATGTGTGTGTGTGTGTGTGTGTGTGTGTGCGTGTGTGTGTGTGTGTGTACGACTGGGGGCTACAGACAGCGCCCGCCGCGTTCAAACTAGCTCCTTCCCTACTTACTTCTTTTGTTCTTCTCTCTCTCTCCCTGAAAAAGTGTTGCTCCGCCAATGAGCTATAATTATATTCCCCTGCACTCTGTTGTTTAGCAGTTCCATATACCGTGCTTTTTTTGTTCTTCTATTTTTGTGTTTGGCAAGAGGAATAGTTATGATCTTTGTTGTCAGGCGTTTTTCATCATGCGTGGAACCGATTTGGAAAACGCTGTGAGGGTTTTTTTTTTTTTCTTTGTTTTTTTGTGCGGGGGACCACCCCTGCTGAGATGGAGCACGCGGAAACGTTCAGCAGGTTTTATTTATTTATTTATTTTTTTGGCTGGTAACAACAGGGATTCCTCTACAGAGATAATTGGGATCCGATGGAGCGTTAACCCTGTTTTGACCTGAGAAGTGAGTCGACGAAATTCTGTGTATTCTGAATCCTGACAGTTTTCTGTGCCAGGTGGTTCTCAATATTACATGTCAAGGAGGACCCCCAAAATAAATAAGTAGCCTTGCCAGGCCATGATGTCATGAGGCCCAGCTGAGCCATTGAGGCCCATATAGTCAGGGGTGTTTTTGCCATTAGGCAGACTAGGCAGATGCCTGGAGCGCCATGAGGGGAGGGGGGCACCGCGGCGACCACCAGACATGCTTTAAAACTGTGGTTTTCAACCTTTTTCATACCAGGGCCCACTATTTATTCAGATTTTGAGCCATGGACCACCATTTGATGACATTTTGGCCTCACAGACCGCAAAACTAAAGTGCTTTTGTCCACAATTCCAGGCTGGATTTTGGAGAAAACAAAACAGTCAAACATACAGATCATAATGACCATTAATCTTCTACATTTTCTAGTTGTGTAGACTTGGGCTAATTCAGATGGTGAATATTTTAACTCTTGAGAGTGTAAACATGAGACCAAATGGACCATTTTTACGGCTCTCAAAGAGTGTAAAAATGGATTGTTTAAAAGGGTCCCAGGCTAATAAGCCTCATATGGATAAATACATTATACTTGTTCACTATAACTATAATTGGATGTTTAAAACATACTGTATATAATATGTTCTTTAGTTTAGAAATAGTTCATATTTTTATCCCTTGGGGGTGCCATTTTACTGTGTCTGTCATAGGTATGACGTCACAGGAGATTTTCCCTCGAGCGCCCCTCACCAAATTGATCCGTAAGGGTCCATTTGGTGTGGGGGCTCCAGGGAAAATCTTGCTTTATTACAACCCAAATGATTAACCAAATTCTTTCAAGAAGTAAGAACGTCTCCAAGCAATCCAAAAAACTAATGGCTTGAGGCTGAACAGTTACAGGGATGTTACTACGGTTACTAGTAGATTTCACAAATTGAACGGACAATGCACGCGCGCACACACACACACACACACACACACACACACACACACACACACACACACACACACACACACACACACACACACACACACACACACACACACACAGTTGGCTAGTTCAATGCCATAGCCAGGGTGAAAACGTGTTTTTTTTTTTCAGCGAGTCGCTCTGAGATCCATGATTAGTCGCCAATCAATGATTTTGACGTGGATTAAAGGTATGATTTTGACGTGGATTAAAGGTAATAGGCAACTTTAGTGTGTACACATTTAAATTTGTTTAAAAACGGAATCTAACTCCACCAAACCCCCACTTTATTGGCTCATTATGAAACTGCTGGACTGCTGTGCTATGAGTGGCAAAAAAACCTTGACTCACCCCCCCCCCCCTTACCAATTAATTCTCTTGGCGCCGTCCACGCGCTGCTCGTGGATATTCACGTGGAATACCACCGCCGAAAACGCGGACGGCTCGTATCACGCGGAAATGTAGATTTCATTCTTTAATCCAACTATTAGTCCGTGCGCATCGTCTGATGATCATCCCGTTGCTGACTTTCATTTGGGACAGAATTGGGGACAACTTTTTTTTCCCCCGTCCCATTGACATTCATTCAATCCAATGCATTCAAACGGCTCTCCTCCGGTTTGCCCCCTCAATGTCGCTGGCGCATGGGTTAAGCAGCCAGGGCTACACAGCTCTTCCTGACTTGTGAGCCGGATGTTTTGGGGCAGATCGCCAGATGATCGATTAGGCAAGACAACAGACACAGCATAACAGAAACAGCACATCCTGTTTAGGAGATCTGAGCTTCAAAATAGGGCTTTTTTTACCGATCGAACTGGTTTGAGCCGCGGCAGTGGAGAGGAAACAAAGAAGATCCGCTCGCGGTCAATGAGTTAACACTTTGCCACATCAGAACAAATTGTTCTGATGTGGCAAAAACACACAGACAGTGACATTTCCATGAGATGGATGTCTTAGTTTGTTTGTGTGCGCATGTGTGTGCGCACTGCGCGTGTTGTTTTGAAAGATATTCTCTCTGTGTTTCTCGCTCTCATAAAAAGAGAGACAAAAAATCACATTAAGGTCAATTTATGCTTTAGGCACACAAGTGTTGGGTTGCACTTTTTTTTTAAGTTGAAAATGTGACATTTCCATCGAGCGAGCGACATGTCATGTGGCTCAGTGTAGTGTTTTAATTATTTTTACATTTTTTTTTTAATTTCTTTTCGCTGCTGAGAAATATATTATGCGTCAGTAACAGAGGGCAGGTGACTGTCAGAGAGACAGTGTGTGTCTAACACCGTCAACACTTCCTGTAAACAGACCAAGTTACTGATGCAGAGATTTTTCAATTAACCCGTTTTGAACCTGGCACCCGTTTTGAACCTGGCTATTTTTTATTATTTATAGTAGAATCTCTACTATAAATAATAAAAAAATAGCAGCTCTACAAGCAGATCTACAAGCTCTAAGCACTGAGTGGCCCACTGCGAGCTTGTAGATCTGCTATTTTTTATTAACTCACATTGGGCGGGTGAGCCTTTTGGTGTTATTACTTTAGCATTACTTAGCATTATTAGCCTTACTTACTGAGCATTAGCAGCATTACTTAGCATTATTAGCATCAATTAGCGTTGCTAGCATTATTTACCATCGTTAACAATACTTAGCATTAGCATTACTTAGCATTATTAGCAATATTAACAATACTTCACATTCCTTAGCATCATTAGCAATACTTGGCATTACAGAGCATCAATACCATTACTTTAGTTATTGAAAAATATCAGACCTACAAGGTCTGATATGTTTGAAAATGGTGAGAATGTGGCGCAAATGAATGAATAATTTTTCAGTTCAGAATCACTGCGGTTGAAAAATGATGATGATGTTGATGACTGAATCAGCATGGCAGTGAATGCCCAGAGACCCTGAAGCCCATCAGATCCATTTGTAACTCACAGATTGGCTCATGTTCTGAATGCATGTATACATAAATTGTAATTAAGTGCAATTAAGTGCATGGAATTGACGGTAAAATGGTAGTTAATGCAAGCAGCGTTTGGATTTGCATCCCACGCTGCAAGTAGCAATGCTAATAGGCTGTTTTTAAATGTGATTCGTTCATACAGACAGACCAAATCAAACCGACACTCATGCAAACGGAATAGACCTTTAGCTAAAGTCCCTCCCCAAACTGCTATGGTCCAATCACAGCTAAGCATAGACTAAGGACTATCTAATAAGGACAGGACGCCAAGACATGGCTTCCTGTCCTCATGGGAGGAAACAGACATGCGCAGTACAGACCAGGAAGTTTGACGCTTGGCAAACCATCCAAGAGACCAATGGCATGCATGGTTTGCAAGAGTCAAACTTCCTGGTCTGTACTGCGCATGTCTGTTTCCTCCCATGAGGACAGGAAGCCATGTCTTGGCGTCCTGTCCTTATTAGATAGTCCTTGGCATAGACAAACCTCTCCACATTTCCTATATGATAAAACATTGTTTTAAAAAATAAATGTCACACACATTTTCCACTGCATACAGCATGCCTTGTTTGATGGATTTGGAAGAGATTTTAAAGGTCTTGTTCCAAAAACAAACCAGTATTTATTTGTCCATGATATTTACATTGGAATGAATGAGCCCGGCTGGAAAGTGTCCTAGGACAAGAAGGCGGGGCTTACCTAAAGGTCTATTGGGGTCTTCCCAAATACAACAAAGATGGACACGCGGTTCCGTGACGCTTTTTTTTTTCTCAACCAGCGATTCAGGGATTCAGAGATGAATAAAGTAAGGCCTAATGGAGAGAAGCTGGCACGGGTTAATTAAGCAACAGAAATGCGGCCCAGACATTTTTTTTTTTGGGGGGGGGAGTACAGGGCGTGCGGAGCAGCTTCCAGCTGACACAAACAGAAAGTGAGCGTCTATTTGCTCATAAAATAAATGCGGGGCGGGAGCGGAGAACAGATGGCGGCAGGGCCCTGCGCCGCGCGCCTCGTTTGGACACAAATGGCAGCGTGTTTTCTCTTCCTGGAAATGTGTTTCGATAAAATTAAAACAAAACAAAAAAACTCCTGTTCAGTTGCCATGAACATCATTGCTGGATGCTTGTGCATGTGTTCCGTAACAAACAGTGCATTCGTCCGAGACAGCGAGGATGCAGTCTGTGGCGTTCAGAGCGCTTTGCTGCGGTCTATGAGGGATTCTATTTATCCATATGTCAGAGAGTCTGTATGGTAAACTATATCTCACACGCACGCACGTACACATATGCACACACACCACACACGCACTCCAGCAGAGTGTGTGTGTGTGTGTGTGTGTGTGTGTGTGTGTGTGTGTTTGTGTGTGTGTGTGTGTGTGGTGTGTGTGTGTGTGTGTGTGTTTGTGTGTGTGTGTGTGTGTGTGTGTGCATGCATGGCGGTGTTTGAGGAGCATGCAAGCATTTTCAGAGGACGTATTCATGCGTGCGCCTGTCATTCTGCATGTATGCTAATGCTGTGCTCTGCGCATAACAAAAAAACAAGTTTCAGATGGAAGAGGAGGAGGAGGAGGAGGAGTGCTGTTTTACCTTCACAGAGTCTACTTATAGCTCACACATAATGTATTCCTGTGTGTATGATGAGTCCCTGCGCTGCCACATACCATGAGAGAGACACGGGGAGACGCATTGTTTTCCCTTAATTTATCAACGGAAGATGGCGACGACAGCTCGCAGGCCACGATTCATTGTGCACGCATGCACGCCTGCATGTGTGTGGCTGCCACACATGCGTGCACACACACACATGCACACACGTGTTCTCACGCAGACACGCAAGCACATGCACCCTTTAGCTGACTCCGTCATGAGTAAAACTTTTCTCTTCCCCGACTGCAGCTCCTGAGAAGCCACTTACATAAGGAAGAAAACACATGCAAATACATAACAATCGTCATCAAGAATAACATATGTAATCGTTTAATTCCTAGTCGCCTAGGCGGATCTCCTTTCCTCTTCTTGCTTTGCTATTTTTCACGCATTCGACTGGCGCCGGTCCATTTGGTTTCATTTTACACTCAAGAGTTAAAATAGCCATCATCTGAATTAGCCCAGGTCTACACAACTAGAGTATGTAGAAGATTAATGGTCATTTTGGTCTGTATGTCTGACTGTTTTATTTTCCAAATCCAGCCTGGAATTGTGGACAAAAGCAAAATTAATCTTCAGTTTTGGTGGTCCGTGGCTCAAATGCAGAATAAATAGTGGGCCCTGGTATCAAACTGGTTGAAAAACACTGTTTTACAGGGTGACTCAGGGGCAATTCAACAACATGGGTTTCACTGGCTGATTTCAGCGTGATCTTCACATAATGTAATACATAAGTAAAAAACACCTTATGGGCGAGAAGCAACCGCAGGTATTATTACTATGATTATTACAATTTACTGGAGAGGGCAGTTGTTATATAGACAAGGTAAAAGGGAAGGGGCTGAAACTTCCATTTGATGTGTGGGTGTGCGCATCGTTGACGTAAAATACGCGCACACGGCTAATGCTAGCGCTGGTGGGTGTAAACCTCGGATTTCGAATCGCAAAACAACACACTTGCGACGATGGTAGATAAACGTCACACTGGCAGCTCATGAAGAAACCTGAAATAATAAGACACGAGTGTGTGTGCGCACATGTGTGTGTGCGTGCATGTGCATGTGCGTGCATACAGTATGTACAGAAATGACGCAGTGAGCGTGCAGTAAGCATAACGGCGTACTGTATGTTTCCAGCGTAGTGACACAGAGTGACGACATTCCTCTCGGTCCAATACTAAGATTCGACGTGCGGTCGCAATAAATGAACAGAATTGACATAAACTAATAATAGAGTCAAAAGCCCCTTCATATATTACTATTACTAGGCTACTACTACTAGCTATACTACTACTACTACTACTACTACTACTACTACTAGAGTACTACTGCTACATCTATTGTGCATTGCATTTGCTAAATAGTTACTATATTAATTTGGAATCATTGCATCATATTGTAAGTGAACCAACATCCTGCCATGTGTCATCTCGCTGTTGAAAGTGTTTAGCCAGCACTGTGATTCTTTGCGTAGGTACTGAACTGCGCGTTGGGCATTTTGCACGGCCGATACTTTGAGTACATGTACTTATAGTTACACTATACTGGCATGTCACAGCGGATTCTCATTAATGGCCAGAAAAAAACAAACAGTGAGCGAGGCTCCGTCTTCCCTTTCTGGCCGTATTCCCAGAGGCTGGAGAGTGAAAGCTGAAACTACAGCAATAAGCTCTGATCACACAGGAGAGAGAGATGGAATGATGTGTCCATCCATCACCCGGCGGGGTGGCTCAGGGCTCATGTTGCAACACCATCTGGTACCGGGGAGGTGGAGGAGCGCCTGTAGAATGCCTAGGTAAACTCTATCAACCTCTGTGACATGTCCACAGGTAAACTCTATCAACCTCTGTGGCATGTCCACGTAAACTCTACCAACCTCTGTGACATACATGTCCACAGGTAAACTCTACCAACCTCTGTGAAATGTCCACGTAAACTCTATAAACCTCTGTGACATACATGTCCACAGGTAAACTTTACCAACCTCTGTGACATGTCCACAGGTAAACTTTACCAACCTCTGTGGCATGTCCACGTAAACTCTACCAACCTCTGTGACATACATGTCCACAGGTAAACTTTACCAACCTCTGTGACATGTCCACAGGTAAACTTTACCAACCTCTGTGACATGTCCACAGGTAAACTCTATCAACCTCTGTGACATGTCCACAGGTAAACTCTATCAACCTCTGTGACATACATGTCCACAGGTAAACTTTACCAAGCTCTGTGACGTGTCCACAGGTAAACTCTACCAACCTCTGTGACATGTCCACAGGTAAACTCTATCAACCTCTGTGGCATGTCCACGTAAACTCTACCAACCTCTGTGACATACATGTCCACAGGTAAACTTTACCAACCTCTGTGACATGTCCACAGGTAAACTTTACCAACCTCTGTGACATGTCCACGTAAACTCTATCAACCTCTGTGACATGTCCACGTAAACTCTATCAACCTCTGTGACATACATGTCCACAGGTAAACTCTACCAACCTCTGTGACATACATGTCCACAGGTAAACTCTATCAACCTCTGTGACATGTCCACAGGTAAACTTTACCAACCTCTGTGACATGTCCACAGGTAAACTCTGCCACCTGATGAAGGCCAGTAATGGCCGAAACGTTGTCGGTGAAACTGTCTGTTTTAATTTAATAAACACTGCAGAGAAGAAGCTGTTGTGTGGACCTTCTTTCCTTTTTTCATTAAACTCTACCAACCTGTGACATGTCCACATGTAACCTCTACCAACCTGCGACATGTCCACATGCAGGTAAACTCTACCAACCTATGTGACATGTCCATAGGTAAACTCTACCAACCTATGTGACATGTCCACAGGTAAACTCTACCAACCTATGCGACATGTCCACAAGTAAACTCTACCAACCTTTGCGACATGTCCACAGGTAAACTCTACCAACCTTTGTAACACGTCCATAGGTAAACTCTACCAACCTTTGTAACACGTCCACAGGTAAACTCTGCCACCTGATGAAGGCCAGCAATGGCCTGCGGTTGCCACAAGCGCAGAATAAATGATGCATGGTGCATTTATACAGCAACTTTTATCCAAAGTGCTACATTGGCACCTGTAACCAGCATATCAGGAGCCATGGAGTTACAGTGGGTGGGTTCAGTGTCTTGCTCAAGGACACTGACACCAAAGTGTCGATAGAGGATCAGAGACGAAACACAAAACGGAGGCGGACAAGATGGCAAACAGTGAACAGTGTTCCCCCTAGTGAAAGCATTAGAATTAGCTTTAGCTATTGAAAGCATGAGCATTAACATTAGCTTTAGCTATTGGAAACATTAGCAATAGCTTTATCTAGCGAAAACATTAGCATTCGCCTTAGCTAGTGAAAGCATTAGCTTTAGCTAGTGAAAGCATTAGCATTAAAATGAGCATTAGCAATCGAAAGCATTGACATTAGCTTTAGCTGGTGAAAGCATTAGAATTAGCTTTAGCTTATCACAGTCCAGTAAAGTACTAAATAGTTACTTTGACCAGAAGGCTTTGTGCCGGTGAACTCTCCAGCCAGGAGATGATCAAACTATGCGAGGCAGGGTTTCGACACGGTCTACTGAATGTGAACCCACTGATCATTCCGGAGAGAGAACAACCGTTCACCGTTTGCCATCTTGTCCGCCTCGTCCGATTCACAGAATACAAATGACGCGTCATTATTCACACGTCTGTCTCTGTCGAGTCTAATTTATGCTGCCGGTAACTCCCCCTTAGTTCACAGGGGGAAAGAAGCAGTGTTTATTATGGGAAGAAAGATAGAGTGTTTTAAACCCCTATCTGTCGGAGGCCGTCAAAGTGGCGCGGAGTGTCCACAATGTGAACGATGTCCCCGAAAACTTGCAGAGAGATGTTAATGGACATCAGGCTGGCATGGATCCATCCAGCGATGGCACAGAGAAGATTGAGTGGTGTCAATCCTATCGACTCCCATGTCAGGCTATAGTCTACTTCAGCCCATAGAACCCATTGAAATCCAAAGGCGATTTTCGGATAGTGCCAAAAAAGAATAAAAAAGAAAAAAGCTAGTTGTAACTTCATTCAATCGTAACTTCATACTCATTCATAAAAAATGATATTTTTCATTCTGCTCATGCTTTGTAATGAGTACTTGCTACATTACTGTACCTGACTGACATTGACGTCGGCCTGCCGATTGGCTCAGTTCAGAAATGAATAAATAAATCCCTAGTGTAAAAAAAACGAGTAGTTATCTAACATTTATTCTATTTATTATTACTTATACTATTTATTCTATGCATTTTAGCCACGGAGGACCACCGTTTGATATTGAGTTTGGTCTCTTGGAAACTAAGGATTTTCAATGTTTTTTTGTCCACAATTTAGGAGAGATAAGCTGGCAAAATGTTGGTCAAAATAACAATTCTTCTACATTCTCTAATGGTGTAGATTCTTGAAAATTACGTAATTCAGATACATAATTCAATGTAATTTTACTGTTGAGAGCGTAAAATGTTTTTTTCAGACTCTTTTTTAACGCTCTTTACACTCTCAAGAGCTACCCTTTTGTATAACAGTGTTTCTACGGAGCGCAGGATTACATTTCCGCCCCCCGACTGCGACAGGTTTGTGAAGTGTTCTCCTTGTTTGGTCTTCTTAACGCGTCTCTAAACTGCTTTGTTTTAATTTATCGTTGCAAATGGAA
Source organism: Benthosema pterotum (assembly GCA_039105355.1). Taxonomy (NCBI): domain Eukaryota; kingdom Metazoa; phylum Chordata; class Actinopteri; order Myctophiformes; family Myctophidae; genus Benthosema; species Benthosema pterotum. The sequence goes on from CM076976.1 coordinate 32,284,936, forward strand.
GCCATGTCTGGGGGGCAGGGGGAGGGGGACGGCAGGCCACCCGGGCGCCGTGCGCTCGCATCTCTCTGCGTGATTTCACATTGATTGGATCCGCAGCTTAATTAACATTCACAATTATGTCTTCTGGTCAGCAGAAGAGGCTCGTTCAGAGCGTCAAAACCTGAAATGAGGACAATATTGGTACCGCCGTCCCCCTGAAAGAAACATCCTTCTCTGTAGGCTCTACTGTACTGTAGGCACTGCTACTACTACTACTGCATTCTTCAACCGCTTATCAGTAGTTGGGGTCGCAGGGGCAACAGCTCCACCGAGAGAGCTCCCCCTCTTCTCCTCCAGAACAATATGAGTGACTTTCTCTGTGGAAAAAAAAGTGTACATTGAGGCGTAGAATCTGAGATAATGCCCTTTAAACACATGGGATAGAATGGGTACTGGTGCAAACTTTTTTTTAATGGCCACGCCCATCTTTGGTTTTGAAGGTGGATTAAAGAATGCAGTGAATTAATCGTTCGAGTTCGTTGTGCGACGTCACATGAGTTAATTATATTTAGCTTGACAAGGGGGTGGGTGGTTGGCACAATTAGCATTGCTTAGCACTATTAAAAGTTAGCATTACTTAGCAGTATTACCCTATTGCATTAGCAATAGTTAACATTAGCAGCATCACTTAATTAGGATTATTAACATCAATTAGCATCATTAGCATCAATTACCATGGTTAGCATTATTAACAATAATTAGCATTAGCATTACTTAGCACCTACAAGCTCATAACATGCCACAGAGTAACGTGCTATGAGCTTGTAGATCTGATTTTTTTTTAAATGGTGAAAATGTGGCGCAAATCTTTTTCAGTTCAGAATGGGTTGAATGAATTTTTTTTGTGCCAACCCTTACATATTTCTGAAAACGATATCAGATGGTGGGTGGTGAAACAGAGATGAACTGAGAGACCACGGTTATTAGCAAGTGATATCTGTGCATTGCAGGTTGCCGTGGTTACAGGGGGAGTGACGTCAGTAGGTGTCGAGTTGAGCCTACATTACCATGGCAACGACAAACCGCGGATGAGCTTCTGTCCTCCATACCAGATCACTCTCTCTCTCTTCCCTTTCTCTCTCTATCTCCATCTCTAGAGATCTGTGCGATCTGTCCTTCACGCCGGAGGAACGCTCTCTGTGGTTGCCGGGCAGAATCCCATAGCAACAACGATATCAGCTACAATGGCTCACACAGTGCCAAGGAGCCACTATTGAAAATACGGCCCCAGGCAGGGCAAGCCTTTCTATAATGCAAGATCAACTATGACTAATGATGACACTATGACTACTAATGCATATACTGTATATATTTGGCTCATTGGGCTTCATTTTTGCCACGCGCTAAATCCTTTATCCGTAATTTCTTTGCCTTTTTTAACTATTTTGAAAGTGCCACTCGATGGACACGTTGTGAGCTTGTAGACGTTTTAACTATTGAGAATGTTTTGTTTAATAGTTAAAGAAGTCAAAGGCATGACTTAGTAACTTTTGTGTGTGCAAGCTCTATGTGTAGATTTGAATGTAATAACTCCACCGCACCTCCACTCTATTGATTCATTATGAAACTGCAGGAGACTGCTGCGCTATGATTGGCTAAAACACTGCCTCACCCCCAACCACACACACATGCGCACACAAACACACACAAGCACCAACGTCGATTATTTGTTGACAACAATGAAGTTCTGTCTGCAGGGAATCAGTATAAACGGCGTAGAGGCAACCTTTTTGCCTAAAAGGTTGCCTATGATACCTTTAAAGTGTTAAAGAGTAGGAGGGAGAGTGGGTGACGCCTGTTGTGCAAAAATAACCATGAAATAAAACAGCCCCTACAGCTAAAATTATTACCATCAGCATGTACAGCTTTTTAAGCTTTTCACTCAAAATGTTTTGTTTTTTTGTTTTTAAACTGAAAAAGTCTCTCTCGCTCTACCTCAGTTCAACCTTCCCTTGCGGTGCGCCGTTGTTTCATTTCTCCAATAACCCTCCAAACTATTACTCTGATAAATCTGTGTTCTCGCTCCTCAGTTCACAGCCAAGATAATCTGGGAAGCAGTGATCCTGCTCTAGCTGAGTTTTTCGTCCGCTCTGGTTTTTTAAAAAGACAACAACAGATGCTTGCTTATTAGCGCCATGTATTTATGGAGTAACAACACGCACACTGTATTTTTTTCTTCTTTTTTGCTGGGCCTCCGGGGCTGACTCTCGACTGGCACTACAAATAAAGCTCAGCGAACGCAAAAGCAGCGCCACGGCTGCGAGTTAAATAACTATATCGCGAGCAGGCAAAACAGTGTAATGCAATTGCCTTCGTGTATTATTATAATGTACTACCGCTCGCTAGTTTTCCCCAAACCCTGAATGTTAAAAAGGTGGTAAGAAGAGACACTGTGTATATAGATTTATTTATTTATTTTTATTTTTATTTTATTTTTATTTTTTTGGGGGGGGCAAGTTCCATTATGCAAATGCAGGTAATCCACCATAGGAGAGTTAATTTTAAGTCGTTATTAACAGCATGGCCGATGGTGAGTTCCCTATAGATTCACTAATCACTTTAAAACACTGGTGGGTTCCTCTGGTGATGATTTAAAGGTAAAAAAGGTTTGTGGCCATGAGCGGTTCAAAGTCTGGCATTTTAATAAACCCCTGCTGCTGCCGCCTTTGTTCCTTAAACTTAAATGTGTTGTTTGTTCACCCGTTTTGTTTCCGGGCTCCTCGTTATTCTTAATAGCTTCTATCAGTGAGATAAGTAGGTATGGAGAATGAGTTTCTCCAGGTCGTTAGTTGGACCTCGGAACGACTAGGATGGGCTCTGTCGTGTGGAAACCCTCATTATGATGTCCAGAACTGTTACCAGGAGTCACATTTTAAAGGTTTAGTAGGCCTAAGTGATTTCACTTAGCGACTTCTGAACCTCAAATTTATTGTACAACAGCTTCCATGCCAAACTTGGCCTGCGTTGCATTTTCATTTTTTAATCTGTGTTTTCAATACATTTTTAATTCATACACGCAATCTACTGGACAGCAATGGATACGAGACCCGCGTCGATTACATCACCAAAAGGCCCTCGTCACCCTAGAGCGCAAAGGCTTCTGTGAAAAACAAGGGTGTAATGTAGAAACCGGGAGGCATCTATGACAAAAAAAATCAAGTGCAGTATATATGATGGCACAGGGATCAAGGTAGATCGATGCCTAATGTGTTTTGGTGTGGAATTCTCCTTGAATGTCATCCCTTCCTTCCAATCCCAGTCGTTTATCTCAACGTCTGTCTCTCCGTCTCTGCGTATGTGCCGACCTGGAATGCACTTTCAGCTGCACTTTAACCACGTTGTTTTAACTAGCAAACTTCACTCGTCGCCGCAACAGACTTCACTTATACTGCACCTTTTAAATAATACATTGTAATAGTGAGACACTGTATTGAACCACATCAAAGCAAAGTCTTGGTATATTTCGCTAGCTTGCTCATTCACTGGTGCGGCTCCGTGCGAGTGAAACAAGAGAGAGGGTCCTCTTGGGTGCTCACGCAGTCCACAGGGAACGAGCCCACTGACATTTCTTCCTGTCCTTGTTCCTGTGTGTGTGTGTGTGTGTGTGTGTGTGTGTGTGTGTGTGTGTGTGTGTGCGTGTGTGTGTGCGTGTGTGTGTGCGTGTGTGTGTGCGCGTGTGTGTGCGCGTGCGTGTGCGTGTGTGTGTGCGTGTGTGTGTGTGTGTGTGTGTGGTGTGTGTGTGTGTGTGTGTGTGTGTGTGTGTGTGTGCGTGTGTGTGCGTGTGTGTGTGCGTGTGTGTGTGCGTGTGTGTGTGTGTGTGTGTGTGTGTGTGTGTGTGTGTGTGCACGTGTGTGCGTGTACACACACTGTGCCACACGCACACACACAACAAAAGAAACAACAACACTTCCAGTCACCGGGGAGAAGTATGGCCTTCAGCGCTGAACGTCACCTCGCGGAGAGGAAGCTACATGCGACTGAAAACCAAACGACTGAGCACTCCACGACGCCATGACAGCTGACAACACACCCGGCTACAGGGCTGTCACTTGTTTATTTATTTATTTATACATCAACCGCACCACATTAACCCTATAACGCCGTTGGTATCATATATGATACACCAATTTTTCAGCTGGCTTATGTTTCAGTGTAACCACTACTTGGTTCAAAAACCTGTTGTATCACATCTGATACGTCCCCTGCCCCACCTGGACCATACCATTTGCACTGCAAGTAGATACAGAGCCTCAGATGGTATGACCCAAAATGGCTGCCTCCATCTAATTTGCAACAGTAGAAGCCACTGTCCAAACATTTTGGTTTTGAGGACATTTTGGTGAGTTTTCCTTGTATATCTTTACTGATATTTTGAAATAAGGGTTGCATAACTTGATTGAACTTAGTAATTCTCAAAAATAGCATTTTAGTTTGTTGTTTACCACGTCTGAAAAGTATGTATCATATATGATACTACAGGTTTTTAGTACCATATAATGATGTATCATATATGATACTACAGGCTTTAGTCATTGCTGCAGCCTATGGGAATATCTATTATGCTCTACACAACTTTCATTCTTATAATTATTTTTCTACCAATCAAATATGCTGGGCATTCAATGTTGTTATGCATGTGTAATAGAGAACACCTTTACTCAAATTCTAAATGTTGAACCCCAAACCCCAAATGCCTGACCTCACTGACCTGAATAGAGTACTACATAAGTACTACGTACAGTGAGTACAGTATACTCTATGGATACTACAGTGAGTACAGTGAGTAGTGTGTACTCTATAGACAATACACTGAGTACAGTGAGTACAGTGTAATCCATGTACAATACACTGAGTACAGTGGGTACAGTGTAATCCATGTACATTACACAGAGTACACTGAGTACAGTGAGTACAGTGTACTCTATGGACACTACACTGAGTACAGTTAGTATAGTGAGTGCAGTGAACTCTATGGACTCTACACTGAGTACAGTGACTACTGTGTACTCTATGGACACTACACTGAACACAGTGAGTACAGTGTACTCTGTGGAGACTACACTGAGTACAGTGAGTACAGTGTACTCTAGTACTGAGTACTAAGTTGTTAAGACCCAATGTATCATTTATGATACAATAAAAATAACATATAAATACATGTTTTTTGAAAAAACTTTTTTTAATTTTTTCTTTTATGACCTAAAAAGAGTTCAATTTCAAAAAATTGGAATTTTCTGACTTGTCCTTCATAGTTCAGGCTTTAAAGGGTTAAAGGGGGATTCCCCCCATCTTCAACATTTTACTGTGTCATTAATATACCCCATACTGTGTTTCTGAGAAATGGAGGTCTGAAAAAAATCAACATGAACGTGAAACACAACTAGATGATGTCATCAAGTTGAGTTTCACCATTCACCAGTGTTCAAATGTGAAGCAAATGGACCCGCCATAGGGTCGATTTGGTTCACATTTGCACACTGCCAGGAAAAAATGAAAATGGGCTGAATTCCCCTTTTAAGTTCAGAAATCTACAAACCCTCACAAAAAGTATTGCAAAATGAAATGTTGTTCTGTTGGCACTTCACTGTTTCAAGTGCTAGCAGGTGTGTGACAGTCACAGGTGTGTGCCACTCAGTCACAGGTGTGCGCCAGGCACATAAGCACAGGTCCTGTCACATTTCTTGACTTGGTTTATGCTGTTTATAACCCCCATGTCTTCAGAATCTGCCTCAAAGCAGGGTTGAATTTGCCATGTTGGCAATGTTTTGGTGAGGGTGCAACCCACACTTTCAGCAGCGTCACTCATTCCAGGAATGTCCGATCTCTACGTGCCATACTTTGTTGCAAAGGCGACAAATCGACGATTAAAACAATATCAGACACATTATTAAGGAGAGAATGATTCCCAAAGTCAAGTTTGGCTCTACACAGTGTGAGACACATGGGGTGAGAAGAACTGCAAAGCCACTCTGGAGCCCTGCAGGACAAAGTGCTGCTTTAAAAGAGCGAGGAGCACTCATGTCTGCGCTTAGACATAATCCCTCTTCCTACCATCCCGACCGCTGTACTAATTCCCTGCTTTTTTCCCTCCTCTATGGCTGCATAATGCCTTCTCTCCTTCACTCCGTCATCCTCTCCCCTCCACTCCTCTTCTCTCCAGGGATGCAGCTCAATAACCGAAACCCGGAAAGGTACGATAACGCTTATTGAATATCCATTATCAATAATCAAGACTGTTGAAGCATCAATGTCAATGATGTCATGTTTAAAGGTATAGTTTAGTAACTGATTTTCTTGAATCCAAATCTTGTTTTTTTTCCTTTTGTTTTTTTTTCTTTTCTTTCTTTCTTTGCTAATACTCCTGACTATATAGTTCTAGTTTCTGACACTAGATATTAGTTTCTGACTCTAGACTCTAGTTTATGACACTAGATCCTAGTTCCTGACACCAGGTTATAGTTTCTGACACTAGATTCTACTTTCTGATTCTAGATTCTAGTTTCTGATACCAAGTTCTACTTTCTGACACTAGATTCTATTTGTTTTTCTGGAAAAAAAAAGTATGTTTCTGTGTCAGTGATGCTCAACACATTTCACACCAAAGACCCCCCAGAATCATCCATATTTGGCTGCAGAGGACCCCCATCTGAAAACATGTTGTTCTGTTGTCAGTCGGTCGGTTGGGTTGCCGGTTGGGCTGCTCACCTGAGCGGAGCTGCTTGATGCGTCCACTGCTGCTGCCTGGCTCGACGGGCAGGAAGTCCTTGAACCAGGAGATTTCTGGGTCGGGGATGCCGCTGGCCGCGCACAGCATGGTGGCGGTCCGCGTGCGCTCCACCACCTTCAGCTGGGGGCCCATGTCAATGCTGGGGAAGCCCAGCGGCAGCAGGTCCTCTGTGGGGGGAGAGAGAGAGAGAGAGAGAGAGAGAGAGAGAGAGAGCAGCGGGGTTAGAACCTCAAAGTGGGTGCTTGTGTTGTGGTCGAGATGACCTAAATCGAAACCAGGACAAGACTACTTAGGGGGGGTCGAGAACAAGACCAAGACCTAGAGATGTCGAGGCCAAAAAGCATTTTTTTCCTGTTCTGTAGTAATAGTACAACATAACACACTACAGAGACTTTAGTTGGTACTGTTACTGTCGGTTTTGGCTCCTCGATTGGTCCACACAATGGATAAAGATAATTTCCTTTGCATTGTCTCGTCTCAGGAGGTCTCGGCGGCGAAAGGGACCCGAGAGAAAGACACATTGAGGGTGAGACCAAGATGACAAGACCACAAGACAAATGACGTGCAGAGTGGCGAGACCAAGACTATTGAGGGCGAGACCGAAAACAAGACCGTGACAACAGAAATTTGTCTTGAGACTGGCCTCGAGATGAGACAATGTCTCCAGAACTACAGCACTAGTGGGTACCGTGACACCCCCGCGTGTAGGGCAGTGGTTCCTGAACTTCGTAGCTGGTGCATTCATATAGCACCTTTATCCAAGCCGTTTTACGTCGATTGTGGATCCCATTCAACCATTCACACACCAGTGGCGGCCGAAACCGTGCAAGGCAGTGGTGGACTGGGCGAAAAAAGTGCGTAATGGCTATACCTGGTATAGGTGGTTAACCAGATGTAACTCTAATATTCATCTAAATATTCATCTAAATTGGTCTAATTAGAAAATGTAGAAGATTAATGCTCTTTTTGATCTATGCTGTTTTGTCCAAATCCAGCCTGGAATTGTGGACCAAAAAGCAAAATAAATCTTTGGTTTTGGGGTCTGTTGGGGCTAAAATGTCATCAAATCGTGGTCCGTGGCTCAAAATTCTGAATGAATAGTGGGCCTTGGGATCTAAAAGGTTGAAAACCAGTATTTTTAATCATACCGTGACACCACCGGCCCCCTACGGGTCGTGGCCCCCGGGAGACCTCTGTGTACGCCCAATGTTCAATCGGACCCTGGTGCAAGGTAGCGACCAGCGCTTCAATTAGGAGCCCACCGGGTTGGAACTGAAAACACATACTATAAGATGGTCAAATAAATCACACGAGGAGGAAGACAAAGTAAATAAACACTTGGTGTTTCCGTGTGGTGCAGTAGAGGTAATTTGCAATGCCTTTTTTTCACCATGAAACATAGTGTCTGTCCGTGGGAGAGAGCGTGCCGGGCGTCTCAGTCTGTGTCCAATCCATTTCTTTTCCCTTTGACTTAAATTGCTTTTCACATGCTGACAGATAAGGCTGGCTCACTCAGACAGCAGAGTACAGTCTCCGCAGCACACCTGAATTACATTGACTTTACAACACTGTGCGTGTCATAAGTCATGTTAGGATGTACAAATAAGATATTGTACCCCTCCTTAAAAATACAAGCATGTTCTGAGGAAAAACTTGAGATGTTGAAAATAACTTTATACTAGAGAAGGATAGCTTCCTGGGTCTATAGACCAGGGTTTTTCAACCGGTGGTCCGGCGACCACCAGTGGTCCTTGAGAGGGTTCCAGGTGGTCCCCGGCTAAGTTGTTTAACCAGATGTAACTCTTAAGAACGTAAAAATGAAACCAAATGGACCCTGGCGGGACCATTTGGTTTCATTTTTACACTCTCAAGAGTTAAAATATGAATTCATCTTAATTAGCCCATAAGTCTACACAACTAGAAGATGAATGGTCATTTTGGTCTGTATGTTTTGCCTGCTTTGTGGCCCATATCCAGTCTTGTATTGTGGACAAAAGCAAAATAAGTCTTTAGTTTTGTGGCCTATAATTACCCGTCTGTAAAGCTCTTAGATTTGTTTGTGTTACGAATTTGTTTTTGTCCACAATTCCATTCGGTCATTGAACCGCTTGCCATGTCACCATTTATTAACCATGTCTCTATACCGCTCACCCTCAACATAACAGCAAGGACGTCATAGTGGGCACAGGGCTTAAAACAAGGCTGATAGTGGATTTCCAGCACACAGTCGGACTAATGGGACTTCTGATTTATGGGACTTTGGATCTTAGATCAGTCCCGCTATTGATGTTGATACCATTAAGAACTGGCACATTTGATCATAACAATCATGATAATTTTGTTATGACTTTCCAAAAAGGCCCCCAAAACAGACCAGAGATCTGATATTTTTAAACAGTTAAAGTTTAAAATAATAATGGTTTAAATTAAAATAAACCGAATGAACCCGTAACGGTCTCCTCACACTATGCTCACAAGAGTCAAAGATCTATTTTTTTTTTTCAATGTTGTGGATAATAATGTGTACACGAGACGGTGGGGTGCCAGGTAAACATTGCCCTGTCCGCTAACAAACAGAAAGCTGTTATTCTGGCTCTAAGTGGTACAACAACCAGCTGGCTGGAGTTCTAACTATAGCCCAACAAAACGTTCGCCGTCGTATAGAAACAGCTGCTCTGCTGCTGTTTACCTTCTGATTTGAACACAGTTGTTATTTTTTTTTACCACAGTCCCCAAGCGGACTGTACAGACCAGCCTCACAGTTAGATTCAGAGTTTAGATTTAGAATTCACAATGCCGTCGTCTCTCTCTTGGGTGTAAACCTCGGTGGCCGGGGGTGGGGGGGGTGCAATACCCTTCTAAACGCCCTGACTGCCCCACCAAACATGGCATGCAAAACATGCCATGTTTGGCAAAAACCTAACCCACATATATTTCACATTAAAATGCTTATAATTCAAGTTGAAGCACTATGCGACTAACTTCAATCGTGGCACCATGCTGAGTCAGACCTTTAGCTTTATGCATGCTGTTGCAACTTCAACAACAACTGATGTTATTATTGATGCTTACTCGCCTAATATAACTCCTGTACAAGATGTAAATCTTGTGGCTCAAAGAACAAAAAATTACATGAAAATGGTATCGGGATGGCTTCATTGGCCGTGGCAGAAGTGCCATGGCCGATGAAGTCGCCCTCATGCCATTTATACAGTATATATGGTACTGTAGCCTGTGTGTGTGTGTGTGTGTGTGTGTGTGTGTGTGTGTGTGTGTGTGTGTGTGTGTGTGTGTGGGTGTGTGTGTGTGTGTACCGTTTCCAAACCGTTTCCGGTTCGTCCCAGTTTAAGAGTCATCCAAACGCTGCATGAAACTCCAGACCACCAAAAATCCACCGAATGTTCAAAGTTCTGGGCTGTAATGTTGATCATAAAACTTATAACTGGCCTCATTATACCTGGGGGGACAGCCAGCCAGCCAGCCAGCCAGGCTGGTGCTGCTGCAGCTCGCGGGCTCCTAGTTTTGCCTAAAGACGTAAAGTTCAGTGCTCCTCTTTAATTCACTATAAAACAGACTTTTATGTTAGGTCTCCTTCTCTTAGTATTCCTGTGGCCTCCCTATCGTTAGAGCCGATTTACTTTAGTCCCTGTCTGGAGAGGAGATGAGATTTTGCCATGAGGGGAAAAAAAGAAATCTCTGGAAAAAAGTGCAACCTAATTGCACAGGGGCGTTTTTGCCATTAGGCAGACTAGGCAGTTGCATGTTTTACGTTGCAATGCTGGGTAATCATTGAGC